>APFE030859189.1:22873-44443 GCA_000404065.3 Pinus taeda
GGTTTTTATATTATTAATATATTCCTTATTAAAAACTATTTTTAGTCAAATTAGTTGTTATATTCTAATGGTTATGGTTAGATAACATTTCTCTACATCTATTTATTTTGATGCTTAGATCTGGTTCCTCATCTTGTCTTGAAGATGAACCACACTAGTTGGTTTGAAGCACGTGGACCACATTTTCTCTTATGTGATTTTCACCAAAAGATTTATTGTCATAATAAAATAGAATGTTACAAATAGACTAACAAAGAAAATGATGTGACATGCAAAAATTAGGTGTTTACCTTGAATTGCAAAACATAAAGAAGAAATAGCTTCCACATATGCAAAGGACCATGAAACACATATTTCATTAAAATTGGAATTTTTTTATTACACTGACATCACTAGAATTGTGTATTTAGGCTATTTTGAAATTCTAGATCCACTATTTATTTCCAAATTTAATAAAATATGTGTTATGAGTATGTTTTCATCCACATTTTTATGTTTAGTAATTTTTTGAGGCATCTTTAATTACATTTTGGAATATTTTAGTTTAATATTCTAGTTAAGATAGTTCGACTATTTTAATTATGGATTAATTTTTTTTTTATTTTTTTTATAAACCTTTGCCCGTATATAATATATATAATATATATAATATATATATTATATATATACTATATAGATATTAGGATATATATATATATAATTTGAAAATTTAACATTTTTAAAATCTTTTATATAGAATGGTAGGGAAGATAAGGTTTGGTTATAAGTGCTTTTTTGTAAGAGGGATGTAATTCGATATAGAGGATGCCTAAAATATGATGTTTTGGCTTCTCTATTTTTATGATAGCTTGCATTAAGCTATAGAGTTACGTTCAAGCATCTCATCAAGTGAGGTTCATCATCTTAGAAATTAATGATTAAATTGATTGGCATGAGAAGATGTTTAATATTGTTAGGAAGAGGTCAAGATTTATACTCCAAGCATGCTTCATTTAAGTGTAGTTATTACTTATTTTTACATCCTACGGGATGTAGAATAGACACTGATGGGTTGTACTGTTAAGTCACCCCATGATGCGAAGGTCACTTGTTCGAAACGCTGTGGGCAAAAATCTAGTCATGTTAAGGGCTAGTGTGGCCCAGACTGGGTACGATCCCTGGTTGTTTATGATGGCTTAAATGTCCCTGGGTCATGGTTTCTCAAGCCACAGGTCAAGGTTGGTGTAATATCTAATGAACTTAGACCACTTGACAAACAAAAAAGAAAGTGTAGGCATTACTTACTTTTACAGAACCAACATTTTAGTTTCTCAAATGTATCACACAACTTGCTCTTTAACTAATGGATCTCGGTCATAAGGATCTTAATGCAAAAGTGGTAAGTTTTTACTAATGGATTTCTATAAAATAGTGGATATGGAAAATATGAATTAGAATAGGGAGGGAAAAAAAACTTAAAGTTCCAAGCGAGGGTGACCGAGGCAACGCAAGGTCCCTATGGACTTAGGGAAAGGACTCAAAAAATCAAGGGCATGTGCAAAAGTGGAACTAATATTAGATGTTTATCATGGGAATTTCATAGCGTCATTTAAATAGGGGTCAACTCGTTAATAACAAGGCTCAAGAGAAAAGTTATTTAATAGATAAATAATTTGAGGATAAAGTCATGGCTTGGGTTTGGACACAAGCTTATATCAAGTATTAGAAGGTGGTAGATTTATATCGGAATACCACGTCCTTCATAACACAAGTTATTGAAGAGAAAGGGACTAAGCATCCAGAAATTTTCAAGGGCGTGGAATAGATCAACCATAAACTGGAACATTGTGACTATAAGCATGAGAAATGATATTTGTCATATATGGGTCAAAAGAAAGGATTGAAGGCCAAGGGGAACTAAAGAAAACTACTAAAACAAAGGTATAAACATTCATAACTTTTCAAGGAAGAGTTATTCCACCATTTTATGCCAATTATTAAGAATATGTGTTTCCTCTTAGGAGGTCACATGCTTAAATCCAAAGGGGGTAGAGTATGTCCACCTCCATCGACTTTAGTAGCCACATAGTTGTTGCGGAGGTGGGTCCCTTCCCACAAATAAGGGGGTCTCATACACCAATTTGGATCTGGCTTAGTCTTGAACTTAAAAATAAATTATTATTATTATTAACTTTAGCTTTAATGTAGAGAATTAGCTTTTCTTATTCAAAATTTAATAACTATTTTTCTTTTAATAATAATAAGAACACAATATACTTTAAATAATAATAAAATATTCTACACAACATTTCAAAAGAAATATTAATAATAAAAAATATTTTTATTACTAATAATATGGTTTTTGATTACTAATGATATCTTTTTTTGTTGGGGGAGGTTGGAGCAGGAGGGGCTTTAATTGGCCCCGATGGAAAAATGGTTTCTCAATTGGCATGGGGACTTGGAACTACCACCAATAACCAAGTTGAATACGCAGTCTTTATGGAAGGGTTTGGAGATGACCAATGAATGTAAAATTTCCAAAATAAATGTATAGGGGGATTCGATGCTCGTTATTTGACAATTCACAAAGGCTAAGAGAGCCAATAGGAGTGAGTCAGTGACATTAAGTCAAATAATTCTCTCGAAGAGGTGAAATTTTTCCATGTATTTAGACATCTAAATCTAGAGGCTGATGAGCTAGCTAAAAAGGGTGCCACTATGAGCCAAGGTGAAATAGAGTACAACCAGAGGAGGTATGTCTTGCTAATTCCTTGGCATGTTAAGCTCACAAATAAAAAAACTGACTCCAAGGGAATGAGTCTGCCTACTTCCTCTTATATTCATAAGAAATATAGTGGATGATGAAGAACAAATCCCAAGGAATGGTGGATTTCCAGGCCCAAATATTTCCCTTTTCCTGGTCGACCCTCTCTCACCTATGGTCCTAGAATATCAATTCACAACCCAAGTGTCTCGCGACAACATACAAGTGGCTACCTCCTCTTGCGCCAATTCTAATTGTTAGGCATGCCTATTTAATTGGCATGTAGCTTGGGTCATCACATTTTCAGTAGATTGAGGTGTCCAGTTCATTTTTTATAGGGAATGAATTTAATTCCCCTATCCTGGGGTGTCCCTTCGATGCAACTCTTCTGCAGTTGGGAATTATCTATGAAGAATTGGGTCTTTTCATGTAGAAATTTTGATAGGGTTGCAACTGATCAAGAAATTTAATCTAAAATCAAGAGACACAATTCTACTCTACTGATCGGCAAAATGAAATTCACAATTTAGAACAACATGCATAGACATGCAATAAGCAAAACCACAAATTCATAGTGATTTCTAGGGGAACCCAACTGGGAAAAACCCCTCAAGCATGTTTTCAGTAATCAATGAATTGAGAAACTATTACAATTTCTAGCTCCAACTCTGAGCTCAACCTGCAAAATAATAATTATTCTCCTGCCTAATGAACAAGCTCTATCCAACACTTAGCCAAATATTTTTTCACCAAGGCCCCTATTTCCTTGTGCAAATCCTGAGGAAATTAGCCCCTATTCTTTAGGAATTTCCTCCAAAATTATCGTGCAATTTCGAAGGATGGATCACCGATTGCATGCAATGCTTGTACACTCAACACCAACTTACAATTGATGTTACACTAGCTTGGAATATCCACAACAACTAAGAAATTATAATTTCTTGCATGCATGAGCTATTTTTAATTGATTGATCAATTAACTGGATGGTCTCTGAGTTAGACTATTGCCCCACTACACAGCTGACCTCCAACTAGTTCTGTTAACTATTAGAACTAGTTTAACTGAGTACAACTAGAAATCACTGAACTGGATTGTTATAAATTAGAAATGACACATGCATAACTAAAATCCAATCCCTCTAACTCGAATTTACTAACCTAATTGAGTGACAAGATCCATGTCACCTTAGTTAATTGCTTCCAAGTTGTTTGTTGATGTGGAAATTTTGAATTTTCTCAATTTGGCCAAGGCTAAGCCAAATTGAGCCTTTCTTGCTACACTTATCAACTCTCCCTCTTACCAAGAAAGGAATTATCAACCACCCCTATCCTGTACCTGTGGAATTCGAACTTCCCTCTTGACAAATCCTTTCTCAAGATGTTAACATCTTGTTCTTTAATTGAAATGTATTGTAACAACAATATCCTCCTCTGCACATAGTCCTGTAAATGATGATACCAAATATATATATGCTTAGATCAATTGTGAAATGCTATATTCTTAGAGATCTTAATGCAACTCTGATTATCTCAATAGATCATAGTTGGATCCATTTTTTAACCAAACAGTCCCACAAGTATCTTTCTCATCTATATCGCCTCACATATTGCTTGACTTATAGCCATGTATTCAACTTTTGTTGAGTTGAGCGCCACAAATATGCTTCCTATTGTACCAAGAAATTGTTTCAAACCCAACACTGAAAATTGCACCTAATGTACTCTTTCAATCTGATGGACTTCCTTCCTAATTTTCATCTATGAAGCCACATAACTTCACTCCATCTGTCTGTCTATAACATAATCCATACCAGTTAATGCCTCTAAGGTACCATAAAACATTCTTTGTTGCCTTCCAATATAATTTGGTTGCCCTAACCATAACTTGGCTTAGTTAGTTGACTGCATAGCACATATTTGGTCGTGTGTGCACAAGATACATCAGTGAACCCACTAAATTCCTATAAATGGTAGCATCAACCTCTTCACCTGAAGTAGCATTATCCTTCCTCTAATTGATCACTAGAGGTGTCTCCATGGACTTACAACTCTCCATGTGAAATCTCTATAGTATCTTGGTGGAATACTTTCCTTGAGACAAAAACAATTTCCCATCACCTTTCCATACTTCCATCTTGAGGAAGTAATGCATGGGACCCGTCTCTCATCTCAAATTCCCTTGCAAGGTCCTCCTTGCAAGAGTTGATCAACTGCTCATCACCTATCAATATTAAATCATCAACATATAAAATAGCGATAAACAATTTACCTTCTACCAAAATATGATAGAGGTTCACATCTGTTTCACACTTGGTGAAGCCCAATCTAGTGAGATAACTATAAATCCAAGTGTACGAGCTCAGGGTGCTTATTTGAGACCATACAATGCTTGCCTGAGTCTGCACACATGAGACTCCCAATAAAATTTCTCAAAACCTTCTAGTTTATCTATGTACACTTCCTCCTCAATAACACCAATGAGAAATGATGTTTTCACATCCATATGGTGGATCTTCCACCCCATCTACGCAACCACTGCAAGAATTAAACTAATGGATGAATACCTTTCTACACGAGAAAATGTTTCCTCATAGCCAACTTCCTCAACTTGAGAGAATCCTTTGACCACAAATATGGCCTTATACTTCTCTATGCTTTCTTCTAATGCATGCTTGAATTTGAAGATCCATTTCAAACCCATAATTGTTTTTTTTCCCGGTCTTAGGATCACTTCCCAAACATCGTTCTTTATGATGGATTCATATTCTTCCACCATTACATCAAACCAAAATGGTTGCTCAACTGCTTCCTCAAAAAAGGATGGCTCAGTCTCTACAAGCTCAGTCATTAGAGCCCTGTAACCAATGGACCTCTCAAGTGACCTCCTTTGCCTACAAATTTGAAGGAGCTCCCACATTATCCCTCACATCCTACATTAGTATTTCAGCTTCCCTGGTTATTTTTCTACCTTCTCTGGATGTTTCTTCTTGAGTGGATGTCTCCACTCTGCCTCCTCTCCACCCCTCAATTTGTGGCTTCTCCACAACTTCCTGAGGCTCCTACTTGGGAGCTAAAATCTCCTCTTTTGGTGGGATTTGAAGCTCCCTCTCAAGAGAGCATCTCATTTCTTTCTCCTCATCAACCTTTAAATCCCTTTGCACAACTATCATTATGAGGGAAGGTAAGTACACCTAGTAATTATGTGGAGTTTCGGTGTAACCCACAAAAACTCCCAACTCTGCTATCGACTCAAGTTTCTTCTTCAAATCTTTAGAGACATGGTAGTAAATAGAGGCTCCAAATTTTTTGAAATGGGACACATCTGGCTTTCTCCCCGAGAAGGCCTCCTCTAGTTTAATCATACCAAGAATCCGATGAGGAATCTATATATGCAAGTAGATTGTTGTGTTACATGCATCTGCCCACAAATGTAGTGGCAGGCCTTAGTCATGTAGTATAGATATCATAAATCCCACAATTCTCCAATTCTTTCTCTCAACTACCCCATTCTGCTATGGGTTGTGGGGAGTTGTTTGTTCTCTTCGAATTCCTTCTTTGGCACAAAATTCCTTGAAGTTATTCGAAACATAATCACCTCCATTGACGCTCTTGAGAGCCTTCACCTTCTTTCCAGTCTCTTTATCCACTAGTGCCTTGAATTCTACAAATTTTGAGAATGCCTCATCCTTCTTCCGCATGAAGAAGATCCAACACTTTCTTGAGAAATCATCAATAACAATAACATAGTATTTATGTTTGGCAGTGGAGGTTGTTAAGAAGGGTCCACAAAAATCATAGTGGACTCTCTCCAAGGCTACATTTTTTTTGTTGTCACAATCATAGAATGTGGATTTTACATACTTCCCCAAGGTACAACCTTTGCAGACATATTGTTTCTCAATTGATCCTTTGGGGAGGCCAGTGGTTATTTTCTACATAATTTGAAGTGCACCATGGTGCAAATGACCAAGTCTTTTGTGCTAGAGTTCACCATCATCTCGAATATGCACTTTCTTTGCCTTACTACTTAATGCAGTGCAATCATCCACATCAATTTTGTACATGTTCTTCACATGAACCCTGATCCGCTTCACCTTCCCAGTAGCTATGTGTCTCAGAAATACTTTTCCTTTATTGAAAATAGCATCATAGCCATGATCTTCCAAAAATTATACAGAAATGAGGTTCTTCTTCAGGCCTAATACAAACATGACACCTTTGAGGCGAAGAGAGGATCCCGACTCCCTCTTAAAGGTTACTATACCAATCCCGATAGAGTTGTACCATTTATCATCCCCAAGGTCAATATGCATCTGGAGATATAAACTCTCAGGTCACTAAAAAACTCTCTACACCCTATCATGTGGAATGAGGCACCTAAGTCCAAGTACCATACACTCCCCATCATAGTGTTGGCCAAGCATGTGATCAGGGTGAAATCTAACACGAATTTTGAAGCCAATGCTTCACCTACTGCTCGTTATGAGTTCTTCTTGTTATACCTTTTGTATGGACACTTTGTAGCATTGTGCCTGAATTCATGACAATTGAATCATTTTATTTTGGACAAGTCTTTCTTCATGCCCCCTTAGCTGGAATCTAGTTTGGTTTGAGATTTCTTCCCTTTTCCCTTCTTTCCATTCCCAACCAATGCAAAATTATCTTCATCCTCTCCCTTGGATGAACCTCCATCTTTGGTATTTTTCCTGATTTCTTCTCAATGTACCAAATCAGGCCATAAACATTCCTAATTCGGTAATTTTTCCCTTCCATTCACAAATTCCTAGTAGTTGTGCCAGGATTTTGGAAGGCCTTGAAGAGCTAGGCTCACCAGATAATCTTCTGCAACATTCACACCAACCACCCCAATCTCATCCCAAACTTGTATAAATATCGTGAGATATTGTGGGATATTATCATTTTTCTGCATCTTAATGTTTCAAAGTTTGTCTTTCAGGGCCAATTTTCTATGGTCACTATTATTTTCAAATAGCTTAGTCAGTGCCTTCCACATGGAAAATGGTGTCTCTTTTCCATGGAGATTTGAGACAATGTGGTATCTCACTCCCTCCACAATTATTCTTCTCACCTTGGCTACATATTTCTTCCATTGGGATAGGTTATGGGCATCAATTGATCCTAGTTTTGGAATTTTTGTCTTGACATAATCCAACAATCCATTGTCATCAAGCACTGCCTCCATGTGATCCTTCCAAGCAATGAAATTTGAGCTGCCTTCCAAGGCATACTCTAATTTCAGTCCATTGAAAGCCATTCTCCCAACTCTAAGGAAATACTACTACACTAAAGCTACAAATTTGAACCTTCTGAGGAACAACTTCAAAATTTTTGTTCTAATGTGAATCTTGCTCTGATACCATGTAGAAATTTTGATTGAGTTGCAACTACTCAATAAATTTAATCTAAAATCAAGAGGCACGATTCTACTCTACTGATCTGTGGAATGAAATTCATAATTTAGAACAACATGCATAGACATGCAATAAGAAAAACCACAAATACACAGTGATTTCTAGGGGAACCCAACTGGGAAAAACCCCTCAAGCTTGTTTGCATTAATCATTGAATTAAGAAACTATTACAATTGCTAGCTCTAGCTTTGAGCTCAACCTGCGAAAGAATAATTGTTCTCCTGCTCAATGAATAAGCTCTGGCCAACACTTAGCCAAATATTTTCTCACCAAAACCCCTATTTCCTTGCACAAATGTTGAAGAAATTAGTCTCTATTCTTTAAGAATTTCCTCCAAAATGATTACACAATTCCCAAGGATTGATCATTGATTGCATGCAATACATGTACACTCATCACTAGTTTACAACTGATGTTACACTACCTTGGAATCTCCACCACAACTAAACAATTTGAATTCCTTACATGCATAAGCTATTTTTGGTTGATTGATTAGTTAAAAGGATGATCTCTGAGTTAGACTGTTGCCCCATTGCACAATTTACGTCCTACTAGTTCTATTAACTATTAGAACTAGTTGAACTGAGTACAACTGGAAATAACTGAATTAGATTGCTATAAATTAGCAAACATGCATGCATAATTGAACTCGAATCCCCCTAACTCGAATATACTAAGCTAACTAGATGACAAGAGCCATGTCACGTTAGTTAATTGCCTCCAAGTTGTCTGCTAATGTGGATATTTGGATTCTCAATTTGACCAAGGCTAAGCCAAATTGAGCCTTTCTTTCTACACTTCTCAACATTTCACTACATGTTGTCTTGTGTCGGAGTTTGGGTATTCACTATATAATTATACCCCCTGGATCTTAGCTCCTTCAATGTGATATTGTTGTTGCTCTCTGTGATTTAGTTTTTCACCCTCCCGTGTCTTTTCTTGCTCCATATTTCCAAATATTAAGTTTATAGTTCATAGTGGTTGGCAATTCAGACCCTTAGGAAAACATCGAGGTTCTAGTTGTGATTGACAAGTTGTTGGATGCATTTTAGGCTTTGCGTGTCTCAATTCATAGGATGGAAGATATGGTACAATGACAAAGATGTTATTTTCAACTCTTCTTGGAGGCTAAATTGCTCTCCCACCATGCCAAAATGGACGACTCTGTAGATGATGTGAAGTAGGAAATTCATCTTCTCACTGATTGGGTGCCTACGTTGGAGGTTTCTTTGGCAATTCTAGTTGGAGTGTCACTTAGTGGTAATGGACCTGGGGCTCCTCCTGGCAATAAAATATTTTGTTGTCCCAGAGGGCCCAACAAGGGCAGTCGCAACATTGGGTGACTCCAACTTGGTTTCATGGCATCTTTTTGGATATCTGACCAGTTACAGTCACTTCCCCTTCTAAAGTATGCTATTTTGTAAATGTAAACTAATGCTTGGGACCTTTTGCAAAATATACAATAGTTGTATTTTTTCTCTGATTCGGTTTGTAACTCCTAAGACTAGTAAATTATTAGTTTACTATGACAAAGGTTTGATTTTGTATAAAATACCAAATGTAAGGGTTCTGGGCCCTCTCCCAACTTTTATTAATATAAATATCTATACTGTTACTTAAAAAAATATGTTTTTTCTATTAGTAGTAAAAAAAAAAATATGCCACTTGAAAGGGTTATTAATGGTTCGCAAGGGTATATACTTTTGCTCTTGCCAAAAGACTTTGGGTCTTGGATCATTAACCTATTTCCTTATGTCCAAGAAAGATGAACTCTTAACTAATCAAAGGTACTTTGAAATCTTATTGAAAAACTTAAAGGTAGTGCAATCATATAAATTAAATGGTTGGTAAACACTGATATTTATTAAAACGCTTATCCCATGATACATTTCACATTGCTCATATTTAAAAAAGCAATAAAAATTAACTAAATTATTATATATATATATATTAATATAATATATTATATATATTATCTTAAATAAACATTCACCTCCACCTTATTATGGAAATCTAACTGTAAAACTTTAATTATATACCATGGCATACCATGCCAATCAATACCACATGCTGTGATATCAATTTGTTTTAAATAAAGTAAATTTGAAAATAATTAAAAGAGCTATCTAACTTGGAGATCTGTATACTTATTTGAATATTTAGTATAACTTCATGAGATAAATCTCTACCATCTCCACCTAATGATTGATAATAAAATAAAATTTTAAAAATCTATTATAAAACAACTAATTATTGTAACCTAACTAAAATTTAAAAGAAAAACTAATTCTTATATAAACTATTTTAATAAACATATATTTAAAATAACATTTAACATAATTTTAAAACAAATATCTTGAATATATTAATATCTCATTATAAAATTATATTTAATCCACCATTATTAAGAATTATTTTCATTATATTAGAAATATAAATTGGAAATAATATTATATATTGATTAAATAAACACATAATCAGTAAATTGTGTTTTGAAATTTCTATTATGAAAAAAAGAGCTATCGCTTGTATTCAATGTTCAACGTAGGGAGGCCGAAATTTTTCAAGTTGCCCACCGACCTCTACAAAAGTAGAAATTCAAATTCAAATATCCACGGAACTAATCACATCAATGATTGAAAATACCGCCTCCCTTTCGGTTTAGAGCGTCAAGTAAAGGGATGCTTGGAGTTGGCGTTCTTTTACTTGCGTCTCCCTTTGAGACTTTGGCCGGCAAAGTTAGTTAAGGTTGTTGTTTTGCGTCGGTCGCATCTTGCAACCTTCCTTTGGTCGTCCTAGGCCAGTTTGGTGACTTGAGGAGAAACAATGTTTTAATCAATGTTTTTTTATATTGACAATGATTTTTATATTCTTTTTATTTACTATGTTTTTATTATAATTATTTTTTTGGTTGGTAAAGTGATTTGTGTTTATCTAAGTTTGATATGTGGTTTAAAAATAATGACGGAGGAATATTTAAGTCTTCAAAATCACTTGAGGATCGCTTGAACCATCTCCACGTCGCATCTGCTCTGAGTCGCACTAAGTCGCACTAGTGTTAAGCGTTTCTCCTCCCTTAGCATGGGCACAACAACCTCCGTGAGGTTTGATCCTAGTTCACCTTGCTAAAGAAGCCAATCCTCAACTGATTGTGCTACTAAGACTTGAAAATTTTATTATAATTTTTATTTTAATAACTTTGATGTAAACTTTTTTTGAAGTATGGAGTAATTGATAATTTAATGTTTTGTTAAAGTATTCTGTGATAAAAAGATTATTAATTTGAAATGTGATAACAATAAATCTAGCCAAAAAAAAGTCTATATAGCTTAAATTCCAAATAATTTTGACAATTTAAATTAATAACTTACATTACAACTTTTCAAGCGAAAATATTAATCACCCAAATTTTATAAACAAATTTAGTAAAAAAAAAAATTATATAAAAAAATTGTTTTTAAATAAAAATTACAATACATTACTTTAATATTAATTTTAATTATAACATTAATTTTAAATATTATTATATTATAAATAAAACGTAAAAAAAAACTTTAACTTATATTACTAATATCAATATATATCAATTCACATGTATTGTTATTTAGTATGTCGAACAAGTTCATCATGATTTCATAAGAAAGTGGCGTCCAATGTGGATCTGAATTTCCCCTCGGTAATAGAGTCAAAGAATTCTATTGATCCTTTCTATTTGTTAGTTAATTATATGTAACATCTTCTTTGTGGAATTGACACACTGACCTGCAATAATATGACATTATTCCTTTTTGTTTTTTAAGATTAATATTGTTCTACACTATGAATGTTTGTTTTGGTCTATGTAGGTAAAGTTTTTAGTTTTCAAAAGTCTTTATAGCGTTAGATATTTGCTTTTAGTTAAAAGCTCAAAGATGAACATTGGAGTAAACTATTTTTTTTTACAGGATTAGATTTTATCTATTTATATGTTAATAAGACTCAAAAGTATCTGGTAAGACTGAAACCCTGCCCATTACAGACTACCAACGAGTCCTCATTCTTGCCCCTTATAGACCACCAACTAGCCCTCGCTCTTGCCCCTTACAGAGCACCAACTAGCCCCCCCTTAGAGACCATCAACAAATTATTCCACAACATGTGGTTTTTCTAGAATCAGAATGATAAATCAACACGCTAGCCAAAAATAATTTTGGTGAGTATTAATTTTATAATTGAGTTATAATAGATTTTCCCACTATATAAAAATAAAAAATTAATATTATTAAATTATTAAAAATAAAATTAATAATATCACTCCTATCTTATGAAATTATAATATGTATAATTAACTTAAAATAAATAAATACAAATTATAATTAACTTAAAATAAATAAATACACATTATAATTAACTTAAAATAAATGAATACATATTCCCAAATTATAATGATTAACCCTCATTGATGTAATGATTAATACTAAATGTGGATGGAGAGATGAGGTCACAGTGCCTAGGAGATGAGGGAGACCTAGGAAGGCTGCAGTAGGGGAATGGTTGTTGCTTGTGGGAAAGGAGCATCTCATACCCATAATTAATTTGCATGACAAAGAGGTCTGCCGTGTACCATGTGTAGTAAAGAGTTTTAACATTGGAAGCTACGGCCTGCTCTTTTGTCCCGTAGTCTTCACTGAAAACAAAACCAATACAAAAGCAAATATTACAACAAAAACTCTTTACCACCCACATCTCTATTATTTATAGATATCCTGTTTCCAGAGTTAATGTGTATATATATTGAACATGTGAACCATAACCAGATCTCCTGGTCTACACATGGTAAGTAGGTTGCAGTCTCCTCCTTCCTGTTGCAAAGCTACAATGTCAACCATATCTTACAATTCCCATGCTCCTTCCTTTCAATTCTACCAGAATCCTTCCTCTGACTGGCTTCTCCACAATAAGGCCATGGACATACAGTCCCACCACCAGCACCAGCAGTTCCTCTTCTGGGAACCCACTCCCCTTCTGCCTGCTAATCACAAGCTAAACCCATTTACAGCATTTCCCCCAACATCGCTTGAAAGCATAGAGCTATCAAAGTCTGATGCCGACTATACATCTCTGTGGGAGTCCCGACAAATTGACCAGAAACAGCACATTAGTGCTCTAATTTTAAGGGCCAGTGAGCGGGATTACCTTGAAAATAAAGTGGATTTTTGTGATAATGTGTCTGTGTCCACTGTAACAGATGAGAAATATGTTCTTGATGGTTTGTATCAGGGCTTTGATGAAGAAGGAGGAATTGTGCCCAGCAAGGCCTTTGGAGAGCTGCCATTTCCTTTCTTTGATGATGGGATTGATGTAATCTCCTTCCTTGGCAATACCCAAAATCCCTGCAGCCCTTCTGATCATTCGGAAGCTGTTGGGTCCATTGGGTCCTGCAGCTCCGCCAGTTTGAATTCTATTGACAAATTTGGTAATGAATTTGTTCTCAGAGATGAATACCCATCTGAATTCGAAGCCGTTTTAGGCCTGCAAGTGCCCCTATTAGGCCAGCAGGACCTCCTCCAAATCCTTGTGAAATGTGCAGAGGCCTTATCAGAGGGACACCATGGCCTGGTGAGATCAATGGTTTCGAAACTCCAGGAGTTCTCATCTCCATTGGGGGATCCCCTGCAGCGAATATCCTTTTATGTAAGCGAGGTTCTCAAGAACCACAGTTTTAGTGTAGTTAACCAGGAAGAAAATGACGAGGAATCAAGCCTAGAGTATGATTTGGCCTACCAGGCCTTCTATCAGCTTCTTCCTTATCACAAATTCTTGCACTTCACAAGCAACCAGGCAATACAAGAAGCGGTGGACAATGCTTCTAATATTCATATCATTGACCTCGAGATCAGACAAGGCCTTCAGTGGCCCAGCTTCATACAATCGCTAGCCCACAGGCCTGGAGGACCCCCGAAGCTGCTCAAGATCACAGCGATAGGACAAGACGAGAAGAGGCTCAAACAGACAGGTAGGCGTTTGCTTGAGTTTGCAGAATCAATGGAGATTGCATTTGCTTTTCACCCGGTTGTTGTGGACTTGGAGAACCTGGATGAATCGGCCCTCAATATAGAAGCCCACGAGACTATAGCTGTAAATTGCTCTGTAGTTCTTCACAGACTGCTATGCAAATCGGGTAAGATTCATGGGCTACTGGCATTGCTGAGAAAGTTAAATCCTGCCGTCCTCACAGTAATGGAAATTGAATGCAATCAGAGCATGCCTTCTACTGTGGGCCGATTCCTGCAGTGTCTAATTTTCCATAGGGCTGTCTTTAACTCCATTGAGGCCATCGTAGAGAAGAATAACCCTGATAGGGTCCTGATTGAAAGAGTTTATGTTGCACCCAATATCTCTAATGTTCTTGTCCATGACAAAGAGAATTCAGGCATGTATGCCTGTATTGATAGTTGGCGGAAATTTCTTCGCCATTCAGGCTTTAAGGATTCTCCTCTGAGCAACTACAGCAAATGCCAAGCCAATCTCTTGTTGGGTATGTATCCAAATGACTCCTTCAAGCTCCACCAAGATGGGGTTTCCATTACTCTTGCTTGGCAGGATACTCCTATCGTTTCTGTCTCTGTGTGGACCTGTTAGTTCAAGTAACCTCTGTATTTCCTTTGCGAAGATCATGGTACTACTCTCTTTAACTAGTTGTCACGCTTAAGTACTTGAGGCGTGTTTCTAAATCTGTGTCCTCGTCATCTGTAAATCCATTGTCCAACAATTAGGTCCTCTTGCCCAGATTCTTTTGATCTTGAATCGAGCTCCTTCCTCAGTATGTTCAGGAGCACTAGATATCATTTTTGTCGCTGGACCGGTAGAGGAATTGGAAGTAAACACTGCAAAAAAGCAGATTGGTAAATTCATTGTTCCAGCTTCCCGTGCACATTAATAGGTATGCCAAAACTAGTTTAGAATGATATATTTCTGTATGGTGAGAATGGCCAATTGTATACCAGAAAAGAAGGTAGCTCATGGTTCCTCGTCAGCAAACCTCTGGTCTCTGCAGCTGTACATGGCCTTTCCTCCAAAAGCTGATTGGAATTATACAAATTATTGATGTCCAGCCTCACAAGCAAGGCTGTAAATAATTGTTTTCATATGTAGCTTCTTTACTCCACAAATGAAATGTCTAAACATCATTTACACAACAGGGCTTTACAGGTTCTTCACTTGGATGGGTAGGTAAGAGGGGGGTATTTAGATACAATGATAACTTAGTAATGATCATGTACTCTTTTGAAGGGATGGCAATATCATCCTTATCATTATTAAAAAAAATTGATCTTCATATGTTCTGAGGCATACTTTGTATATTTGAGATTAAGAAAGCAAACAGTTGAATGATGCCTTCTGTTACTGAATATTTAGCGATACTGAATATTTAGCGAGAATGACAAACCAGCCCTAAACTCACGTTCAACATCAGGAAAATACGGGCAAATGTATTTTCTTGCTGGCTTTAATTAACTTCTCAGTGTCAAACTCACAGAGACGACATCTTTCACAGATATACCTTAATCTACTACAAGACTGAATTGAAGTTTCTATGCTTACATGGACCATTCATTAATCCCTGCAGATATTGTTTGTTGAAATTCTATCCGTGTGCGAGTAAAAGTAAGAAATGGATGTTCTTCATCAGAGCAGAAGCAAAATGCTTCTGAACATACTATTTACAGTATAATATTTGTGGTTCTGTAAGTATATCAAAATATAATAATGTATTGGGTGCAGATTATTCTAGTGTGAACAAAATACTCATAAACAAAATTATTTTTACAAGTTATTTGATATCTGTTGGGTAGACATGCCATAGAAATGATCAACTGTGATCGTTTGGTCATAGACAACAATCTGTAGCGAGATGAACGCATTCTTATCATCTTATATTTGTGTGAGTTTATCATCTTATATCTGTGTGAGTGTTTTCATAATAGTAGTCTGCACTGGTGCTATTGCAATAGCAGAGAAATTATTCAGGAAGATCGCAAGATGGTGGAAAGTGAAATTGAGATGCGAAGAGTCATGGCAGCGATCAATATTGCATTGTTTTTTACTTGGCTAGAGCAAAGGCTATCTTCGCTGGGTAGGCACTTTGTTATTAGGAAACTCCTCCACATATTTGAATAATGAAGCCAATCCCCATAACTCAGTGATGTGTATTACTGTAAAAACTTGCAGAATGCAGATGTGTGCAGTTATCCACTTTGCAGACGCGCCTTAATTGGTATGATACATAGTACTTTCCAGAGTGTTCAAATTTGATAATCTATCTTTAAAAGTAGCTTAGTTCTGACCATGGGGTATTACCCTATGTTGAATTGGTAAATGCATCGTTCTTCTTTGGAAGAGATGCAAGCTTCAAAATCTCGTGTGAAGTTAGGGTTTACAGGTCTGCAGAGATCAATTAAAAGCTTATTGATTAAAAAACTAAAAACTTAATACAGACCTTAAGAATCCTATTTTAATATACTTTACCAAGAATTATTTGCAACTCTTACAGCGTTTAATGTAGCTTACATATAAGGGCTGCTTGGCAGAGACCCTGTATCTTGTTATAAACAACCTTAGGACTTCGAAATAGATTAAATTATAGTTACATGTCAAAGCTTGAAACTTGAAAGTAGATGGCCAGATACTTCAGAAAATCAGAGAGCACAGACATTAGTGAAATTGAATTAGTGTTACATATCTTCAGAAAAAATTTCGACAGAAGCCTGTGTGAAATGGATAGTTACTCCGATAACATCTAGTTTAATAAGCAGCAAAAAATGGCTCCACCAGATTTCCACCAGATTTCAGCTTTCAGATTGCACAAGTATAATACACTGGCCAAAGCAAAAAGACAGAGAGGCAACAACGTGAAGGAGAATCTGAATAATTGTTACCAACATTTTCAGGATGGCTCTTGATCCAACTTTCTCTGTTGTTGGTTTTATGTCTTGTAATTTTTATAATTAATGTGTTTTAAACCAGCAAATATTAAACACCATGCAATAAAACAAAAGACGAAAGACGGCATGGCCATCACAACATCGTTTGCAAGCCTTCCTGCAAACGTGCTTATGAATGGTAGCTCCAACAAGTTTCCTCATTAGTCAATCTTCCAATGACAAAATCAAATTAGTATTGTTGTTATCTCAGTTACACAGTGAAAGTAACACAGTAAAAAAAAGTGACACAGCCAGACTAACAGTCATAAGACAATGATTGACTTGCGGCTTTCAATCTTATTCCTTGAACACGGCATGATTTTTCATCTTGAACAGATAAAAATGGAAAATCAGCAACTCAATCAATCTTATTCCTTGAACACGGCATGATTTTCATCTTGAACAGATAAAAATGGAAAATCAGCAACTCAATCAATTTTTTACTGACTTACTACATAGAGCTTAATATTTGGCATTTAATAAATACTAATACTTTTAATATTTAATATTTGACATTTAATAAGGGAGTTGTCTTTAGTGTGATTTTTTGGAGATTCCGGTGACGGAATCCAGCGGAAAGAATTGAGCTTAAATCTTGATTTGTATTATTTAAAATGGTTTTTTAACTGCATATTTGAATTTAGCACCCTGAAATTACTTATCAAACTTGTGATTTGAATAAATTGCTGCCAGATTTTATAGAAATTTAACCGGAAAAACCCTCCGGAAAAGCCTCCAAAAAGTCGCACTGAAAACAACTGCTTTAATAAGTGCTAATATATTTAGCTTATTTTTGTGAACTTTACTTTATTAACTTTTTTTTTTTTTTTTTAACATGAAAGGATGAAGCAATGGAGGATGGCTTCTAAGAGGAGTTGACTCCAAAACCTTGGTGGGTAGATGTGCAAACAGTTCCTTCAAAGAAGGTACAGTTCGACCCCAAAACCTTTGTAGGTAAGTGTGCAAACAGTTCCTTAAAAAAGGGTACAATTCTGCGACTTTGCCCTAAGAAATCATGACAGAAGGGTAGAATGGAGTAGAAAGGCCAGAAATATAGTTCTGCTTGTAATAAAGTGGCGTTCTTTGTAAGCAATTGGCCTAGGCAAGCTACAGAAGGGGTGATGAAGAAGAAGCAGCCATGAGAACATAATGCAAAAGGTTAAAGTACATTTGACATATTAAATACTTTCAGATATTTCATTGTTAGGACATAATTTTAAAGACCAATATTTGAAACAGGCTTTTAGGTGAACTTTGGAAGAGTTTTCTAAAATACTCACCAGTTTTTGAAGAAGCTATGCCTAGTTCAAAGGCAATAAGATTTTTATCAACATAAACACCACATCATTTGAGCTTTACGTACCATTATGTGAATTGCAGTTGGATATCATTAAGAAAAAAAAGATAGGTAAACCATGCAATAAAAACAACGTTGATGTTTAATTAAGAAAATAGATGTGTAAACTACGCAATAAAAGATAGGTAAACCATGCAATAAAAACAACGTTGATGTTTAATTAAGAAAATAGATGTGTAAACTACGCAACAAAAGCAAGGTTGATATTTTGCTTCTGAACATTGTTAAAATATATTATCACAATTATTGCCAACCATTTTTATAAAATAAAAGTCTCTCCATCTCTCAGGCAAGTTCACAATGAAAATTCCCAATCAAGGAACTTTCAGATAAAAGGTGACCCAGTGAGAAAGTATATATATATACTATTTTAATTAAATTATAATTATGATTTATGGTGGTAATGTAATAGTGAAGCTTTTTATTTTTTATTTTAAATTGAAAAGTTTGGAAGTGTAGAATATTAAATTAAAAACCGCCGTGAGAAAAATAATAAATCAATAATAATAAAATATATAGCCTAAACAATAAAATTATAGTATAATTATTTTGGAAAATGAAAAAAAAAGCTAAATCATTATATATTTATTACTCAGTTAAAAGACATCTGATAATGGAATATTTCTAGCTTATTTATAAACTTCATGGTATACAATACCATGTGCTCAATATCATGGGTCACTATACCATGTGTCTTAAACGCCATAACTGTAAACTAAACCCATTTGACTCTCTCAACCAAGTTTACTTAACAATACCTCTTTTAAACTTCACTAATGGAAATGCCATAACTGTAAACTAAACCCATTTGACTCTCTCAGCCAAGTTTACTTAACAATACCTCTTTTAAACTTCACTAATGGAAATACCTCGAAAACTAGCAATCCCCCAACTGTAGCAATGTACCAAGGGTATGCATGCTTCACTAAAGGAATTATATTTCCAAAATAATTACATTTATTTTGTTGTTGTTGTCTAAGCACTTATTCCCCATCCTCTTACTTTCTCACCTTCTCAACCCTAATTCTTGGATGTAGACAACTCCAACTCCAGCTCAATTTACAACTCTAGTTGTTGCTACTGGTCCTTGGATAGTTGGAACTTCCTTTGAGACAACTCCCATTGGAGAGCCTAGATTCATCCTAACTATGATACTAGTTGTTAAGGTTAAAAATGCTACAGAAATAATAAACCAATGATAATAAAACATATCCAAACAATACATACATTATGACACAATTTATTTTGGAAACCCCATTTATAAAAGAATCACTATAATAGACCTATTAGACAATTTACAATGAAATATCCCTCGCTTAATTATAAACTTCTATACATGCAATAAGACAAACCCAATACCATCATTAACTAATACCATATGCTTGAAAAGCCATAACTATAAACTAAACTCATTTCCTACTTACATGATTCATTACATACCATACCATGAAATTAATATCATGAATCACTAATAATGAATCACTAATATTGAATGCTAAAAACATTAACAATAAACTAAAATCATTTAACTCTATACAAAATCAAATTACCAAATGAAATTAATATCATGAATCACTAATAATGAATCACTAATATTGAATGCTAAAAACATTAACAATAAACTAAAATCATTTAACTCTATACAAAATCAAATTACATTTTAGGAATGTAATTGATATTTTAAAATAAAATGAAAATATATTAAAATATCTAATTTTTTTCTTTCTTAATAAAATATAATTTAAAAGTAATAAATGTGTGGGATAGTGAGATATTTAAAATATATAATTTAAAATTTAGTATGGCTTTTAACTTTAAATAGAGCAAACGTTGGTTACTATTTGTTACGAAATAAATGATGAAAAATAAATAAAATAGATAATAATAAATTAATCATAATAATATAAATATAATAATAAATAAAAGTAAATTAACTAATGGTTAGTTAGTTAATAATGAAAAGGCATGTTTAGAGACATATTTGTTTGTGAACTGGTACTTACCTGGCTATATATATAGGACCCTCATTCTCATTTGTACTCATCCTACATCAATTTTTTTTATTCAAATTACAATTACTATCCTACGATGCATGTCTTTGTTTATGAAGTATTTTAAATATTTCCGCTGCGTATACGACTTTTGGTCGTTACAATGGTATTAGAGCTACATTTGATCGGGCCTTTGGCCATCAACCTATCGTCAACCTTGTTGTCGTCGTAATTTCAGTGTTTAGCTACACCAGTCTTGGAGATTCTCCATTCCACCAGTTTTGTCATTCGAGGCTTTGGCCATTAAACAAAAACAAAAAAAGAGGAAAAAAATACGATAGTCAAAGAAAAAATAAAATTAAAAGAAGTACATATAAATATTTAAAAAATAAAAAAGATTTACCAAAAAAATAAATAAATAAATATAGTCCGATGTAAATTTTGAAGGAGAACATTCATATGTATAAAAAGGTTTTACATTATTGATAAAAAAAATGCATGATAAAGTTAAGAGGGAATTTTTCGAAATATATTTAAAACTATACGTAAGAGAAAGAAGAGTAAATAATATTGTCTTGATTCTTCATTAAGTGGTTGACAAGCCCGTGGTTTTAGAAACCTAGAAACCCATGGTAATTGCCCATGGTATTTTAAAAGTAAAAGAAAAACAAAAAGAATACAAAATCTCTTTATGTGAATGGTAAGTTTTACTTTTATGTGGAAAACATTAACAGAGGTTTTATAAACCAACCCATGGTAATTGCCCATGGTATTTTAAAAGTAAAAGAAAAACAAAAGGAATACAATCTCTTTATGTGAATGATAAGTGTTACTTTTTATGCGGAAAATGTTAACGGAGGTTTTAGAAACCAACCCATGGTAATTGCCTATCGTATTTTAAAAGTAAAAAAAAACAAAAGGAATACAAAATCTCTTTATGTGAATGGTAAGTTTTACTTTTTACGTGGAGAACATTAACCGAGTCAAAAGTACATAAATGAACATATATTTTATGCTATAAGCCAAAGGTGAATAGCCACATTTCACTAGGGCTATAACTTTTCAAAAAGAAAAAGAAAAT
>APFE030859189.1:44477-65579 GCA_000404065.3 Pinus taeda
GAAGTACAAAGTCCAAAGGAACTTTAAATATAATACCTTAAGTCATCTTGACAAAACAAACGGGATCAATCATTGAAAAAAATGATGGAGCTCAATTCTAAAATGACGAAGGAAGAAAGGTTTTCCTATAATGGTCTTTTAGTTACAGATCACAAAGTAATTACATTAAAATTAAATATCCAAGGAAGAGAAGTTAATGTCGCCATCAACCCAAGCAATGATAAAAATTATATCAACATCAACTTGGCAAATCAACTATTAATTCCAGAGCTAAGCATTGGTGTAAAAAAAATTATTTTTTACCAAAACAAGTATAAAATTAGAGATCTACAAGTGACAATAGGTCATTATGACTACATATCTCAATTTCATGTTGTAAGGACGGATAAAAACACTGACATCATGCTCAGTCAACCCTGGTTTAAGAATTTTGGTACATTCATATTAAACATAGAGAAACAAGTTTTGATGTTTCCTTATAAAGGGAAGATGGTCATGTTTCGAGACATAACAAGTAAATCAAAATCAATAAAATCTTCATTAGAATACCTTGAGGATATCTCAGATTTGATGTTTCAAGATAACGAAAAAGCTATATCAAAGAAGCAAAAGAGCTTGAAGAAGTCATTTGTAGCAAAGACAGAAATTCTACGCCTCAGACATCACTAAGAAAAGCTATTCAAACAAGTCAAGAAAGCTAAAGCATCAAAGAAGGAACTCAAGGAGCGTTTATTAGAACAAGAAGAAGAAAATTTACGTTTAAAGAGCATTAACCAAACATTAGTAGAACAAATCAAGTGTTTAAAAAACGAG
Organism: Pinus taeda; assembly: GCA_000404065.3. Lineage (NCBI taxonomy): Eukaryota > Viridiplantae > Streptophyta > Pinopsida > Pinales > Pinaceae > Pinus > Pinus taeda. The sequence goes on from APFE030859189.1 coordinate 45,291, forward strand.
AAGCGTGAAGGCCAAAATAAAGTTGACTCAGAGAATGAGGAATGATTACGTCTCAAAAATCATAATCAAAATCTGCTCAAATAGATTAAAAAACTTAAGGACGAAAAGAAGTCATTGACGAAGAGGTTTAAAGAACTTGTCGTAAATGAAGCATCAAAATCTCCAGATGTAACAGTGCAAACTGAAGAAACAAAGATCAAGGCCATTAATCTCGCAATTCAAGCAAATCCAAACCTTATTGAAGTAAAAACATACTCAGAGGTTGTTGTTCAAACAGAGGACACCCCAAATAAAGATTCAGTAGTTAAGTCAACAACAATGCCTGATGGAAATCAGGAAACTATCATAAAAATGTTAAAGGAAGTTCAAACAAAAAAAACTCCTTATCTACATCCGAATCACAGGAGTAGACACCTTAATCAATCTACAAATCAGTATCACTCAGAACATAAACAACAAACTTATGTTACAAATAATACTGAAGTGAGCTCAATTCAGTCTACTGATAACAATTCGTTACAAAGTTCTAGTGATCAGAATATTCTATAGAAGGTTAATCTTGGATGGTCTGATCCATTCTCAGTACGATGATTTTATATATCATTCCAATGATCATATCAACTTATATTGACAAAGATTATTGTTCCGAGACGAGAAGGCATTTGTAACAGAAAATGAAATCAAGTAGAAAACATTCGTAGCAGAAAAGAGATCAAGCCCTTTCATCAACAAGCTTTGAGGACAAAGCTTTTTGAAGTAGAAGGCAATGTTATGAACATAAATTATGTAAAAATAAATAAAAATACATAATAAATAATAATCATAATAATATAAATATAATAATAAAAATAAAAAGAAATTAACTAATGGTTAGTTAGTTAATAATGAAAAGACATGTCTTAGAGACATGCCTGTTTGTAAAAGGGTACTTACCTGGTTATATACACAGGACCGTCATTTGCATTTGTATTCATCCTATATCAATTCTTTTATTCAATAGACAATTACAATTACTGTCTTACAATGCATCTCTTTGTTTACGAAGTATTTTAAATATTTCCACTGCGTATACGACTTTTGGTCATTACAGTGTCGAGTTTTTTTACACTATAATTATAGTGCGAAACCCTAACTACGTTGAGAATAACCTTTATCCATTTAAATTTGCTGCTAAATTTTTTACATTTGAATTTGATGGTAAGTGTTTCTTATTTATGCTTTTTTAGTTATGGGAAAATATAATTTTAAATGAAATTAGATGTATTAAGGATTTTAGACTACATACTACACTAGATTATAAAGTTAATTTAATGTATAATAATTGTGTTTATTTTAAAATATGAAAAGGTAAAAATTTAATTTAGTATGTAATAATTTTGTTTTTTGTTTTTTAAATATAGTAATAATTTTTATTTAAAATAAAAATATATGTTCAACTTATTTTAGATAATAATTGACAATATAGAAAAGTTAATATAAATCGTTTGATTACTATGAATATCTATTAAATTAATATCATACTTATTAATATTAATTTTGTCTTTTCTTGAACATTAAAGATGTTTAATATATCATATTTAAAAGTTATTAAAGTCATGGGTTAAGCTTAGTAAATATATATTTAATACTTTTTATTGATTTGGGACACATATGAGGAAAGCTGGCATAAAAATAATTTGATTAAGTAAAGATTACGTTCAACACCCTTGTTAATGTTTCACTGGAGATAGAGATGGTAAATAATGGTCAAACATACATTAGAATAATACTCCCTTAATATTTAATTGTGCATAGAATAAAACAATAACCAATGGTGACAACATTTTGACCATGACAAGGTACAAACTAGATCTAAATGGACAATTCATTTGCATAACTATAGCCTCCAAAACACCTTCACATAAACTCAAAATTGGCAAAGCAAAAAAAAGTTTAAATAAACAAATGCATGAATAGTTTATGTAGGGAACTCAAATCCTAAAACTTTGTCAAAGAATAAAATCCATAATGACATATAAAATGACAAAGGTAGCATTGACATTGAATGTGATCTAACAAAAATGATAACATGATGAGTGTCAAACATTGATAATATTGCTTTAAGAAACCAAATTGAGACCTTGATTGTGTGCTCATGATAGTGAAAATGATCAACATGTTCTTCAAACACCACATGAAACAATATTGTCTTTTCATCATAAAATCCTCTTCTTCGTACACGCACAAAAAATGAACAAAAAATAATGGTTGCCACAAATTAGTTTTTTTCAATTGCAAAAGTTGTTGCTAAGGTAAATCAATCAAATACAACTATGGTGATTATATGGTTGTAAAGTTAATATCACAAATATATATGATGTCCTCAAATAAGTGCTCAAACAATATCATAACCAATCATCAATCCAACCATAATAAGTGTTGAAAAATGCAGCAAGAACGTCTCAATTTGATTTGCCTTAGTCAAATTGAGAAAATTAGAATTTCCACATCAACAGACAACTTGAATGTAGCTAACTTGCGTGACATGGATTTTTTCATTCAGTTAGCTCAGTAAATTCAAGTTAGAGGAGTTGGAGTTCAGTTAAGCATGTGTGATTTTTAATTTGTAACAATCAAGGTTAGTTATTTCAAGTTGTTTTTTGTTAAACTAGTTCTCACTGTTGGAGGAACTAGTGGAAAGTCAGTTGTGTAGCGGGACAACAGTCTAACCCAGTGATCATCCAATTAACTGATCAGTCAACCCAAAATAGAAAATGGATGCAAAGAATTTGAGTTACCTAGATGTGGTGGAGATTCCAAGGCAATGTAACATTAGTTGTAGACTAGTATTGAGTGTATAGGTGTTTCATGTAGTCAGATGATCAACCTTGGCATTTGCACAAGAATTTTAGAGGAAATTCCTAAATAATAGGGGCCTGATTTCCTCAGGAATTGCACAAGGAAATCAGGGCTCAAGCAGAGGAAAAAATTGACTAAGTTTGGACCAGAGCTTCTTAGTGAGCAGAGAGATAGGTTATTCACTTGCAGGTTGAGCTCAGAATAAGCTAGAAATTGTAATACATCTTTATTCATCATATTAATTGAGCAGACAAAGGGTTTTTTAGTAGACTGCTTTCCCCTGGAAAAATATTGTGTGCATGTGTTCTATTTCTCACTGCATGTTTGTGATTGATGTTCTAAATTGTGAATTGAATTCCACAGGGCAGTAGAGTAGGATTGTGTCTTGTGATATAGATTAAAATTTCATGGGCAATTACAATTCTACACCCAATTTCTACATGGCATTAGAGCTAGATTCACATTAGAACAATAATTTTGAAGTGTTGGAAATACTGAGAGGGTGGGGCGAGGGGGTGAATCAATATTTCTTTTCAATTGTTCTTTCTATGACCAAAAACATTTATATATGGAACACAAAAATAGATAGCTAGAATAAATGATTTTATTAATATAATCTGTGCAATGAAATAGATACAATATATAAATGGTTTCAATAAGTTGCCAAGAACCAACTTGGACTTTTGTGAGGCTCCAACCTCTAGAGCACCATGTTTTGCCAAGGCAACTGTCCTAGAATTAGGAGCACCAACTCCCAAGGACTCCAATCCTTTCAGTTCTGAGGCTCCAACCCTGCGGGCTCCAACCCTTTATTATAAAATGTTATAAACTGTTTTGCTATAGTTCTTTGCTCCCAAGCCTGATGAGCTTATGCTTTAGTCCTGTTCTCCTGCTTCTCCTGCCTCTGCTTGAACTTCGACTTCCTCTCACTCTGATTATTCACACACACACCCCTTTCCTTATTTTTCCTGTTTTTATGTGTTCTTGATGCCTCTGACTGTTGGTTTCTACTTTCCGCTGGCTCTTCGGCTTCCTCAACGCTCGCTTTAGCTTCCTCTACGCTGGCTTGCCCTCTTCGACTTCTCGATTCTTCATGTCGCTTTAGCATCCTTTGTGCTGGCTTTTCCTTCGGCTTCCCAGCTTTTCTGCTTCCTCCATCTCTTTGTGTTCACCAATACTCCAAGGACACATTGATTCAATAGTGAGGACCAAAATACATAGAGGAAAACTGTTGCATATTAAAAACTGTAGCAGAGGCCCTTTTTCAATAAGAATATGCGTACATAGGACTTTATTGTTTACGGAGAGATTTCATTGGAGAGACAATACCAACAAGGAGGCCCCACCTGCCACGTCACCATCGCAATCGCAATTGACATTGTTCAAGCCTAATGAACTATCGAAACCGTTATTATAAGCTTTTGGTCTAAAAACCCTGGGCAATACAAATATTGAAATACACAAGAATATATGAAAAAACCAACTGAAACGCTTAAGGGTGGACTTCAAAATCACTACACCCACATCTATAACTACATCAGGTCCACTCCTCCATAACGTTATCGCAATCGGCAGTCACGACTTCTGGAGGTCCTTTATAAGTCGAGCCCATTACATCGTCGATGGCCGATGGCTGATTCTCCTGCGGATTCAATATGATATTAAGTCAAACTGTAATGTTGCATTGGGTCCGCAACATATATTGCAATTGGAACTTTCAGGGGTGACACCCCTTTGTATATTGTGATATGCGAGTACCGATAGGTGGATGCGATATAACCATAGAGCCTTTCATAATGTTGCAGTGGGCCTGCATGCTTTATTGTGGCAAGGCTTAGAGCCCGAATATATGAAATACACTAAAAAACCATGCTTCGACACACTTATTGGACTTCAAGTGTGTATTGCATATATATATATTTTCCACCTCCGATAGTGTATATTGCATATATATATGTTTTCTGCCTCTTTTAACTCTTTCGTCTCCTTTAACTCTTACACATATATATATGTATTCCGCTCTACTTTGGCTCTTTGGCATATATTGCTCTTGATAGTCTTGAGATGCCTTCGATAGCTCTGTTTTGCTCCTTTGATATGCTCTGTTTTTATATTCTGCAACACTCCTCCTGTAGCTCTGATAATTCTGTTTTGCCTCCTCTGGCTCCTAGAATATTGCCATATTGGCATCAATGACAATCTATGTCAACAATCTCCCCCTTTGTTATTGATGGCAATATTCTTCTTCTCTCCCCCTTTGACATCAATGGCAAAGGAATGCATACAGACTCCCCCTGTCGAAGTGCTACCCCTATAGAACTGCTCCCCCTGTCCTGTAACATATTTATGAATGAGCTTAAGTGATGCTAATGAGATAACCCCCATATTTTGACGAAGATGTTCAAATGCTTCTCGAAGAAGAGGTTTTGTGAAAATGTAAGCTATTTTCTCCTTAGTATTGATATATTCCAAGATGATGTTTTGTTCAACTACTTGTTCACGAAGGAAATGATACTTGAATTGTATATGTTTGGTCTTTGAGTGCATCATTGGATTTTTGTTGAGACTGATAACACTTGTGTTATCACAATAGATGGTAATTGGTTGATCTGTACCTATGTTGACATCTTTTAGAGCTTCCTTCTTCCATAGTATTTGAGTACAACAGTCTGCAACAACTATATACTCGGCTTCGACTATGGATAATGATATGGATGTCTGTTTTTTGCTGAGCCAAGATACTAAACAGTCTCTTAGGAAGAATGCATTTCCACTAGTACTTTTTTGATCATCTACACTTCTGGTCCAATCAGCATCGGTGTATGCAGTTACAGTCAGAGTTGAGCTCTTAGGGTACCAAAGACTGAAATCAGGAGTTCCTTTCAAGTATATGAGAATTCTTTTTATAGATAACAAATGGGATTGTTTAGGAGCTGATTGAAATCTTCTACCATTCCTACTGCCTGCATTATATCGGGTCTCGTAGCAGTTAAGTATAGAAGGGATCCAATTATTGACCTGTAATGAGTTGCATCTACTGGAGGGGAGTCATCATTTTTGCTCAATTTGCAATTTGTGGTTATAGGTGTGCTCATGGGTGCACAATCTTCCATTCCATATATTTTAAGCATGTCTTTAAGATATTTGGCTTGAGATATAAACAATCCTACTTTGGTTTGAGATTCTTGTAGTCCAAGGAAGTGAGATAACTCTCCTATCATCGACATCTAGAACTCTTTTGACATGTTTTGAGAAAATTCATGGCTCATCTCATCATTATTTCTAGCAAAAATTAGATCATCAACATAAACAAGTGTGACTAGTAACTTACCTTCATCCATCTTTATGTAGATATTACTTCCTGCCGCTCCCTTCTTGAAGCCTTGTTGTTGTAGATAGTGATCCAATCTTGCATACCAAGCTCTAGGAGCTTGTTTCAACCCATATAATACCTTTTTCAACTTACAAACTAAGTCTTTTCCTTCTGTTAGATCAAACCCTTTTGGTTGCTCCATGTAGACTTCCTCCTTGAGTTCCCCATTTAGAAATGCTAATTTTACGTCCATTTGATAGATTTTGAATCCTTTTGAGCAAGAAAATGCCAAGAACATCTTGATAGCTTCCACGTGAGCTATTGGTGCAAATGTTTCTTCAAAGTCAATTCCTTCAATTTGTGAATAGCCTTTACAAAAAAGCCTTGCCTTGTTTCTGATGATTTGTCCATCTTCATTCATTTTTTTTTGAATACCCTCTTGGTTCCTATAATGTTTTTATCCTTTGGACGAGGTACTAGCTCCCATGTCTCATTCTTCTCAATTTGGGACATTTCTTCTTCCATGGCTTTTACCCAATGAGGATCCTTGCTTGAGTATATGTTTATGGTTCTATCATGGATAGAAGAGCAATATCATTTTTCTTTGGTGTACTTATCATCCTTCTTCCGGTTTGCATCCCTTCATCTCTATTGCCAATAATCTACTCTTCTGGATGATATTTCTGGAGAAACTTCATCTTTGAAGGGGTATGAGGTGGTTCTTTTTCCTTAGCTTCTTCTTGATCTATTTCTTCTTTTTCAGGTTCTTCTTCTTCAATGAGAGGATCAACTTCATGTTCTTCAATTTCTTTTTCTGGAAGGTCTTCATCAATCTTTACATCAATGCTTTCCACTATTTTTCTTAGTTGATTATTGTAGCACTTGTAGGCTTTGCTCCGTGTAGATTATCCAAGGAAGATCCCTTTATCAACCTGAGAATCAAACATTCCTGGTGAGCCATCATTGATTTTTATGAAGCACTTGCTTCCAAAGATCTTGAAGTAGTTTACTGAAGCAGGTCTTCCTTTCCATAGTTCATAAGGAGTCTTTTCATAATTTGGTCTTAATTGAGTTTGATTCAAGGTATAGACAACTGTCCCAACTACTTCTCTCTAGAATTTTGGTTGCAAAGCTACTGCTAATAACATTGTTCTTGCCATTTCTTGAACTATTCAGTTTCTTCTTTCAATTACCCCATTTTGTTGGGGTGTTTTGGCAGCAGAGTAATCTCTCTTTTAATTCCATGTATTTTACAGAACTCATTAAATTCTTTTGATGTGAATTCTCCCCCTCTATCTATTCCGAGGCACTTAATCTTTGAGTCCTTTTCATTTTCTACAAGAGCTTTAAGATTCTTAAAACACTCAAATGCTTCAGATTTATATTTTATAAAATATATCCACATCATTCTAGTGTAGTCATCAACAAATAAAACAAAGTACCTTTCTCCTTGGAGTGTTGGATTTCTAGTTGGTCCACATAAATCAGCATGGATGATCTCCAAAGGCTTTGATGTAGGTCTTATGGCTGGTTTTGGTTTGCTTTCCATGTTGGCATGGACCACCTATTCCTTGATTTGGTTTGGTTAACTTTGGGATGTCTCGTACAACTTTAATCTTGCTGATATTGATCAAGTTCTCGAAGATTGTATGTCCAAGTCACTTGTTCAACAACCAAATTTCATCTGTTTGACTTAAGTAGAATTTATCTTCTTGAATCTTTTTTAGAATGTAAATGTTGTCTGGTGTTCTAACCCTTTCGCCACAAGTTCCCCCGAGGAAGAGTTCCATATTTCACATTGTTTGGTGCTAAAGACAACATTATGTCCTTGATCACATATTTGGCTAACGCTCAGGAGGTTGTGTTTGAGCCCATTTACTAGCAAAGCATCTTGAGCTTTTCCTTTTCTATTGATAAGAGTAACAATTCCTTTTTCAACAATTCTAGAAGATCCACTTCCAAAGGATACATTTCCTTCCTTTTTTTTCAATGAGACAAACTTCCTTTTGTCCCCTGTCATGTGTCTGGAGCACCCACTATCCACAAACCAATGATTTTCATTATTTTGAGAATATAGAGCCAGGCCACATTTATCTACGTTGGGATTCTCATTTCTTGCTTTTCCTCTTTTGAGTGGGCAATTTTGTTCATAGTGTCCATTATTGTAGCATAATGAGCAAATCAAATCAAATTTGGTCAAGGGATCAAATGAATTGTAGGTCTTGATTTGTCCCTACCTTTTGGGGCCATATGGTTTGTTTATTTGATCCTTTAGTTTTGGTGTTTCATTCTTGTGAGCCATGCAATGTCTGGCTTGATGACCAAAATTTTTACAATAGAAACAATGTCCAAGAAAGATAGTTTCGTACCTGTTGTAACAACCATGATTTGAATCAACATTCTTCCTTGTAATTGCTCCCGCTTCATTCTTTGGATTTGAGATGGGCCTTTGATGGAATACTGGTTTGTATATGTTTTAATATCCACGATTCAAATCCACATTCTTCTTTGGAGTGATTCTCTCTTCATTCTTTGGATCTGGGATGCGCCTTTGATGAAATACTCTTTCTTCTTTTGGGTTGCTGGAAAGTGCATCGACATAGCTTTTCACACTATTCTTAGCGCTTGATGATTCTCCTTTAAAACCTATTCCAGATTTTTCATGTTGAGGTTTCTGACTTTTTAGGATAGTCTCAAGTACTTGAGAGCTTTTCCAACCCTTTTTAATTTGCTCCAATTCCTTCCTCATAGATACTATTTCGGCTTCACGTTCTTCACAAGTTTCTTCTATTTCTTTTAGCTTTGTTTCCAAGAGGTCTTCCCTTCTTTTTGTTTCCTCATTTTCCACCTTGAGGGAAATGATTTTATTCTGTAATTTCTCATTCTCTTCAATGGCACTTATTAATAGTTCATCTACATTTCCTTCTAGCCCTGAGTCATCACCATTTGTGAATGCCATGAATAATGTTTCTTGGCTTTCAGCATGGTCACTTTCTTCATCTGATTTCTTTTTGATGACTACAAATTCATCTTCATCAGACTCATCTTGCTTAGAGAAGAGGTTCTTCTTATTGATCCCTTTATTTTTGTATACCATTCTTTTAGAATTTCCTTCATCATCACTATCATGCTTATGAGGACATTTTTCAGCACAATGACCTATTTTTCTACTAAGAGGGTACTTACCTTTTAGCTTAGATCCTTTCTTCATCTTTCGTAAAAGTTGCGCCAATTCGGATTCCACATTGGAGTCATCACTACTGTCATTCCTTTCTTTCCCCTTCTTTGATTTTGAAGCCTTGAATGCTGCATCTTTGGAGCTTGGGCCACATTTTCTCATCTCACAGGAAGTGAGGATTCCATGGAGTTCATCCATATTTAGAGTATCTAGATCCTTTATTTCTTATATGGCACTTATTTTGGAGTCAAATCTGTCTGGAAGAGATCTTAAGACCTTTTGAACAATGGTACTTTCTTCAATGTTTTCGTCCAATCCTTTAAGAGAGTTGACCACTTCAAGTACTCGGAGAAAGTATGATGCAATATCTTCTTCATCATCCATTTTCAGACTTTCAAATTGCCTTCTATGAGTTTGAAGCTTTGCCTTCTTGACTTTTGAGTCCCCATCGTATAAGCCAATTATCTTATCCCACATTTCTTTGGCAGAGTTACAATTCATGATTTTTTTAAACTCGGAATTAGTGATTCCACTAGTGATGGAGTTCAAGGCTTTTGCATTTGCAATCTAGGCTTTCCTCTCGTCTTGATCTGTTGGAAGAGTAGAAGGAATTGGCTACTCATTTAGAACCAAATACTAGACTTTAGGTCCAAGGGACATTAAGTAGTAGGTCATTCTCTTTTTCAAGAAACTAAAATTGGTGCCATCAAACAGTGGAGGTCTTCCTAACACTTCGTGATTTCTCATCATGACTACAAATCCTTCTTCAAGATTTTAGGCTAATATGAAGAAGCCTGCTCTTATCCAATTGTTGGAAATACTGAGACGGGGGTGAATCAATGTTTCTTTTCAATTGTTCTTTTTATCACCAAAAAAATTTATATATGGAACACAAAAATAGATAGTTGGAATAAATTATTTTATTAATATAATCTGTGCAATGAAATAGATACAATATATAAATGGTTACAATCAGTTTCCAAGTGTTAGTGCCTAAATCTACCTCAGGCTAAAGGAAGGCAGGTCTAGGGTAGCATCAAACCATGCTTAACCTGGCATTTAGCTCTACCAGGTCGGGAGAGGGCTCTCTCCTTGTCAATATCAATTAGAATATTGGTAACTAGGGCTTGAGATGACTGAAATGAATTCTGATTTTAGGCTAGGTATAGTAGATTAGGGTTTATGGTTTGATTTTTTAGGTTTTGGTTGCTGGATCAATTGGAGAAGGTAGATTGGGTCAGGGAAATCAACTCAGGGATACAATCATGTTCTGTGGGGCATGGTAGACAAGTGTTTATGTACTAGCAACGGATTTGAGATGGTAGAGTAGACAACTGAGGAGCTGAGGAGGGCATAAGAAACTATGAATCCTCCTCAAATAGTGAAAACATTGAAAACTAATTGCATTCCCAAGACAAAGCACCGTAAATCTAGTGTATTTTGTTTATTCATCTTGATTCATTTAGTTTAGAAGAAAGAGAGAGATATGGATACATATAAAACATTAGGAAAAACTCATTACAAAGAAGAAACAATACATAAACTCACTGTCACAAGAATCCCACAAAATACTTGTGAAACCTGGTTTTATTCCTTGCCAAACTGCTGATACAAAATGTTCAGTGAGTCCAACACTTCTGCCAAAGTTCAACCTTTACAAATGACTAAGAAATTACATAATATAGGCAAGGAAACCCCTCATGCTAGCTATCGGGGTTGAATCCATGAGAAAAGGGGTGGTTTTGACCATATCTAAACTAAGAATAGGAATATAGGTAGTGGAATAGCTTGCCTCTAAAACTTAGGAAACGAATTCATTACAGTTCAAAACCACCTGGAACTTGATGTATCGACCCTATGAGGTGATTTTCATCAATATTTACATCAAACACATCATCTAACATGCATACATTTACCAAGAAAAGAAGAAAATTCAACCATAGAAGAAACTGGGCGAAATTATGAGTTTTTAGGCAAAATTGGCAAAAATTTGCCTGATGCACAGTGCCTTGAGCCTGATGCATAACACCGCTTCGAGACTAATTTTGGAGGCATTTCACTTCACATAATCAGGCCCAAGATAGCTTGTTGGAAAGCTTTGCCTATCTTGTTTCTGGAACATTTTTAATTTTCTGATTTGGAGTTGATTTGCCCCTTCAAAAATCATTTCTCCCAAGACTGTTTCTTATGGGTCCAAAAAGTGGCAGAGAGGGCACTTTTTGAGTGTTTTTTTCCCTTTAGGTGACCCAGATCTTCTCCAAAATTTATGAAACTCTCTGGGTTTCTTTGTTTTTACATGTTGAATCCAAAACCACAAGCCATTTGGCAAAAGAGTGAGCCAACTCAATGCACAACGCTGGTGGCGTTGCGCATCAGCTGAAATTTCCTGTGTTTTTGTTTACAAAATTGCGAAATGAAAAAAAGTTCCCAAAATTTCCTCAAATTTGGCAAGAGGCAACCTCATTAAGTTCTTTTCTGAGCTAGTAAAGCTTCAACCAAGATCTTGAGTTTATCTTGTTCTTTCTTGACCCTCAAGGCTCTCTTTAACTTAGCTTTAAACCTATTTATCCTTGTTTTGCAAATCTTGTTTCGAGCTAAGTAATGATAGGCCATATGGCGCAAAATTTTCTTCTCTTTGTTGGCTTTCTCAAGCATCTTCTCAAGGTCAATGTTCACCCTCTCCAACCATGATTCTCGGTCATCCTCAATTTCTTGCTCAAGGGATGTCATCTTGATTTTTCTTCTCTTTGCCTTTTCCCTATTTTCTCTAATCATTTACAGCTCCATAATAGCTTGCTTATCTGTCAGTTGCTTATTTTCCTGCTCAAGAAGGTTGATGATCCATTTGTCCCTCTCAAGATCAAGTGATAAGGCTTGTATTTTAGCCTCCTTCTCTTTGATAATCATGTCTTTGAGTCTTGAGCTTTGAGAGCCAAAATTAGTGACGTCCTCCTCAATCAAAATAAAATCTCTATCTTGCCCTTCTATAGGGCCCTCCTCATGCATCTTTTGCTTTCCTTTATCTCTACCCTTTGACTACTGGTCAACCTGTATAGCTGGAGAAGAAGGCAAAGCCCCTTTCGCTCTCGGTGAAGATAGAATTTGCCTGTGGTTCAGTGAAGAAAACAAGACCCCTTCCACCCCTGGTGGAGATAGTACTCACCTGGCAGCAGCAAAAATCCTCCTTGTGCTTCTCTCATAGGTGATAAACGCAGGAACATGAACCTCCTTTGTTTTAATTTTAGGCTCTTTTTGTTGCCCGGAAGGTCCACCTTCCTCTTGAGGATCTGAAAATACTTGAGGCCCCTTGAAGCATTCATGAGCAATGAAAGTTTCCCATGACACTCCCAATTGAGTGAGCTGATGCAAAACAACAATTTTGATGACAGAAAAATGATAAATACTATTGAGTTGATGTGGATATGGTTTTCTTTTTGCAATCACTACGATCCTCTCTATGTTTTTACATATGAAATAAGGAATGCTCATCATTCTGACCCTGGTGAAGTGCATAAGAAATCTGATGTGGTAGGCATAAAGTCTAGAGAACCTACTCTCACATGTAAAATATTTGATGATAAGTTTCATGAGTGGAACGTACCTGTCCTCCAAGAATTTGAAAGGAAACACCCTGCTAAGTTTACCATGGTACTTGGCTTTGATATAAGGCTCATATTGCTGCTTACTAATATTTTTCCTTTTGTTCCACTTTTCCCCTACATCTGGAATTCTTGTGGCCTCTGTAATGATAGTTGGTGAAAGCGTGAAGTTGACCCCAGCAAGATGCACCATATTGTTATCCATGTTTATCACAAACTACCTTGCTAACTCATGGTGATATTTGACCCTCTCAACCATTTCACAAAACTCAAAATAGGACTGATATATGAAACATGTGGTGGCAAGTGGGAAAGCAAGGAGTTCACTCATGCTGATAGGTTCCTCCCTAATTATTTTTGCACCTTTGTGAGGCTTCCTGGATTCCAAATTTCTTTCCCTTGAGCTATCACTAAGTGTGTCCTCTTCAAAAGCTGATTCACTGCTTCTTTCCATACTTGTCTTAATGATGTAATATGATGATGATATGGTGAACAATGATAATGGGTGGGGACCAAGAAGATGAGTGTGAAGATATTTTGCAAATGGAACAATAGTAATGAAGTGGAGTAGGGGTATGAAGGGAAATATTTGGAAACTAGGGTTTTGACTTATGAGGGACTTAGGGTTTAGTAAAGGGGATTAGTCACTTAGGGGAATAGGGAAAGGGAAAATGGAATTAATAGGTGATTTTAGAGCAATGAAGTTCGAGAAAAGGGATAGGTTTGGAAAATGAGGTGAAATTTTTGCAATGGGGTGAAAAAGTATGGAGGCAAGCTAGGGTTTTGATTTTAAGATGAAAAACTCATGAAGAAAACATGAGGAAGAATTATTTTAGCTCAAGATAGATGAACACTTACTTGTAGGAGATAAATGTAGCATTTGAGAGAATTTGGGATGAAATTGAGTGAGTTTGGAGCCTCCTTGGCCAATGTGCAGTGCCCGTCTGATGCACAACGCTTGTGTGATTTAACACAAAGAAAAGTTGTCTAATGCACAACGTCGGTCTGATGCATAGCTCCGACCCTCTGATGTGCAGTGCCAGACAAATTTGTTGCAAAATCCGGGTTTTCTTCCTCTTTTGCTCAATTTCCCTTCAAAACACAATTTTGTCTCTTCACTTGAATTTCTGCACAATGAAATGAGTAACTAGCACGAATTTGCTTTATATATGACACACTTTAATTTTTCCTCATTACAAACCCACTTTTATAAAGTCTTAGTCACTTTTCTCAAAAACTCTGTTTTTCAATTAGAAGTTTGGATTTTTCTTGGCACTTTGATGGACTGATGTCTTGGAGTTTTTTGTTTTTTTCTTTGCAGTGGTAGGAGTTGGCAAGGTGACCAGGAACAACTGCTGAGCTTATTACATATAGAAACACTTTAATTACATGAAATTTTTACAAAAAAATGGAAAAACTCTGTTTTCACCCTCAAAACAGATTTTTGAGGTAAAAAAGATTTATTGAGCATATCAGAAGTAAATTTTTGATTTTGTGAACTTATTTATTCTCCTCATGTGCCTGCTGACCTTTCTATTCAAATTTGGATGACCATGATGACAAACCCTAAGACCTAGTGAAACAAAACCCTAAAACTAAATGAAATGAACTGAAATGACTATAAATGACTGAAAAAAGGTTTTGAACAAGCCAACAGGTAGATGACATGAGGGAAACTGAAATGAAACCGCAACCATCAGTTGATCCATGACCTAATGGAATACAGCTAATCGAATGAGACACCTAATATGCATGTAAAAGAGCAATTTGATCACTGATGGAAGTGTGAAGAAAGTAACACTAACACTAAGCACCAACTTGGACTTTTGTGAGGCTCCAACCTCCAGAGCACCAACTCTATATTTCCAAGGCAACAGTCCTGGACTTAGGAGCACCAACTCCTAAGGACTCCAATCCTTTCAGTTCTGAGGCTCCAACCCCACGGGCTCCAACCCTTTATTATAAAATGTTATAAAATGTTTTGCTGTAGTTCTCTGCTCCCAAGCCTGCTCAGATTATACTTCACTCCTGTTCTCCTGCTTCTCCTGCCTCTGCCTGAACTTCGACTTCCTCTCACTTTGATTATTCACACACACACCCCTTTCCTTGTTTTTCCTATTTTTATGTGTTCTTGATGCCTCTGACTATTGGTTTCTGCTTTCCGTTGGCTCTTCGGCTTCCTTAATGCTCACTTCAGCTTCCTCTGTGCTGGCTTGCCCTCTTCGGCTTCCTGATTCTTCATGTCACTTTGGCTTCCTCTACGCTGGCTTGTCCTTCGGCTTCCTCTATCTCTTCAGCTTCACCAACACTCCAAGGACACGTTGATTCAACAATGAGGACCAAAATACACAAAGGAAAACTGTTGCACGTTAAAAACTATAACAGAGGCCCTTTTTCAATAAGAATATGTGTACACAGGACTTTATTGTTTATGGAGAGATTTCATTGGAGAGACAATACCAACAAGGAGTCCCCACCTGCCACGTCACCATCGCAATCCCAATCGACATTGTTCAGGCCTACTGAACTATCAGAACTGTTATTATAAGCTTTTGGCCTAAAAAACCCTGGGCAATACAAATATTGAAATACACAGGAATATATGAAAAAACTGACTGAAACGCTTAAGGGCGGACTTCAAAATCATTACAACCGCATTGTTGTGTAGGTAAATCCCCTCTGTGGACAAAGGCGATCCCACTAGCCTAACTGAGGTCTAGCAACAATCAAACAACGCTAACACGTAGGTTCGTAATTGCAAAGTAAAGGCCAAGATGAGAGCCTACCTCGAATCCAACGCTTATATTCGTAGAAGGGTTTTCGCTTCCGTTCTTTTGCTTCAGCTGGTCGCAATCCTCATGATCTCCGTGAACAGACACTTGCACATGCAAAGAACAAGACAAATATAAGCATAAAATCCGGGAAATGCAACTATGTATCAGTTAGAAAGGATACAACTCAAACATCATAATAAAGACACATGAGTGGAACCATAATGATAGTCGTCTATTATTATTGATAAAAAAAAGAGAATACAACCAAGTTCTGATGTCAAATCCTCCTTTGGTAGGGTCCAGCCAGCAAGTCCCTCAAGCATTCACCCTTGAAGGTAGATATCCCAAGACAAAACTCTCTCTCACACAAGTTTACACAAGATGGAAACACTTCACAACCTTCCTTTAGCACTCTAGCAATCCCACACTTATCACACTAGCTACCTATCAAGCTCACACTATCAGCAATATTCTAAACACAATCAATTCCAAACTAGCAGCTCATTGCAATGGTGGAGGCTTAAATAGGAGAAGGAGTCTCCATGAATGGTGTAAGGATGAGCTTATCTCCAAGGAAGGTGGCTCAAATGATGAAACAGACATGCCAGAGAAGGGAGGGCGACATTTACACGGCCAACAACTAGGTCTGGAGTCATCTGGAAGGCCGACTGTTAGAACAAACTCACCTAAACTGGATCATCGCGGGTACATAACGGCACTGGAGCACTGACATCGCTACTGAATAAAAAATAAAGTTACATCAGCGTGATCAAATATAAAGAACAGATGCGCTGTCACATGAAATTTGACCAACACGGGAATTGCGTGTGCTTCCGCGCTGGCAGTGCATGAGGTCTGTTTTGGAGCGCTCATTAGCGCGTTTATTTTTACAACAGTCGCGATGATAGAATAAATTTGGCAAAGTGGGTCATTTGACAACATTAGAGAGCATGAGCATGATTAATTGGGTCCCATGACACAGCAAGAAGACTGACAGGGAGATAGTGACAAATTACTATGTAACAGATGCCCCCTAAAGCATGAAGCCCGAGAGAGTGGGAGGGGTGAAATGCTTTACGGAACTGGCTGAATTGGAACACCACTAGGAAGAACCTGCACGTAGTACAACTGATATGTCAAATACATGATGTACATGGTATGGGCGCAACCATCCATAACAGAGTACATAAAGATATGGATCCCAGGTATGGACGCAGCCATCCGATGAGGATCAACGAATGGACTTAGGCATGGTCGCAGCCATCCAGTGAATGAGTCATGCAGTGATTATAATAATCCACAAAATGTACCCTGGATCCCATCATACAAAATCCAGGGTCTTGCGCTCCAACTCGACCCGAACGAAGTACAATTTCAAGCATGCGAATATAGGACTCGAAGTCGAACATGTGAGAACATCGTCTGATTAGTAGTTAATGATGAAAACTGTTAACAGACACGAGAGGTACCACCAATAATGACAATGGTCCTCAAGGTACTATAGGTACAATCCACAACGTACGAATCAATGAGCCGGTGTCGAACACCTGTAGAATCATTTGATCGGAGGCCAATGATGAAAACCTCACATCGAACATGAAGAACCTGCCATTGAGGCATGCAGGCTCTAAGGCACTTGAAGGGAGTCTCTAGGTCAACTTCCTGGATAATGAGGTGAAGTCGACAGGAAGCGGCCTTGATCGAAGGTGGACCATAATGTTTCCCACATCATCAACACGAGACAGAGAGGGATAAAATGTTTTGTGTGAGATATCAGAGGGAGGTTGAGTATTCTACAGAGGTCAACTTCTCTTGAACATATTGGCGGCATGACAACGGACTTGGCAGTATTTGATGTCAAATGATCAGGGGTCATGGTGACAAGGCGATGAGCAGATGAACGGTCAAACAAGATAACCCAAACCCATGGAAGAAAGTGTGAAACAAGTTGAGATGTCCCCACCCAGACACAAATGTAGACAAGTGCCATGTTCAAGAGCGACATACTTCCGACGACACGATGATGATTACGGTTCCTTTATTCCCCCACCATTTTTGGCGAGTACCCCAGTTATTTTTGGATGGCAAGCTTGACGGGGATAGCATATGCTTGAGAGGCGTCATCATGACGGAACCCGATGCCATTAAAGTTTTAACGAGTCTAACAAAGGAAAAACTCAGCGTTTTTTCATATTTAGAGAGTTTGAAAAGACAGCGAAAAGGAAACTCCAGGGGTGTCCATTTTCATAAAGTTGTGTCTCTCGAGCCCGAAAAAGTATAAAACTATGCTCGAAAGAACCACCCGATCATTACGACCGATGAGTACTTTTCATAAATAGTGACTTTGACCTGAAAAAGTAAAAGAGCGGTCAGAAGCACGTCGTTTTGTAGCCGATAACGAGTTCGAAACGACAAAAACCCGACGATCTTTTTAAGTTTAAACGGTCGAAAAAAGAGCTTTAAAGGTGACTGCCTCTCACTTCTTTTAACGAGTCGAGAGGGAGACTCAGCTATCTTTTCTTATTTCACGTCGAAAAAGAGCTTAAAGTCGACGTTTTGGAACCAAGTACGTACATAACCGTCGTAATTCCACCAGTATGAGTATCTGCACAAGGGACACCGCACGCGTAAACCTGTTCGAAATAATATAGACAACATGCATAAACACATAGTAAAACTATATTGGAACCAAGCATATGGTAAAAACCATCATAAAAACCCATATGGATGAAAAATAATATTTAATTTTCAAAATTTACCATAAATAGGAGGGTAAACCAAATTTTTTTACCATTGTTACCATTTGGAGCTTTGGAGAACGACTTGGAGTTGAGGTTGACGAGCCAAATTCCAGCCGGTACGTGCATCAAAGATTCTGCAGTCTGTACCAGGTAGGTTCATCTTCCCTTACACTCCATTTTGAAGTCCTTTTACTGCATTTTAACGGTGGGAAGTGGTGGTTTGGGCGGATTTTTTGAAGCTCATTCCACTCTTGGTCAGCGCGGATTTCCCCATCGGGTCCGCGCTGATCGAGAAAAATTTCCACAGGCCACTCCTGGATCAGCACAGGAGAGTGATGTACTTTCGCGCTGACCCGGCAAAAATAATCAAAGGGCGCCATTATCAGCGCGACTGTTTTAAAAACAGTTGCGCTGACGCCGCGCAATAATTTTTTTAACAAATGAACGTATGAAACTTTATGAATAGGGTCCTAATGAAATTTTTTGATCATGCAGGGTATAATGGCATTCGTTTGGCAGGAACGCACTCATGATAACGAGGATATAGCGGCTTTTGCCGATGCTAGGTGCCGAAATGCAATGCGGGTTGCTTAAATTCTTCCTAACTCCGTGCCTGCAAGCACAACCTGACCTTCTTGAGTTCCTAATCAGGGCTTGGAATCCCACTGATGGGAAATTTGTGATCCGAGGCCGAGACATCGAGTTTGATCACACATATATATATCTTTTGACCGGGTTATCACGTCGAGGTGAGATGCCTATTTTGGAGGGGCAACGACCCGGTGGTGATACTCTAGATATGCTGATGGCCCAGGTGTTCCCACGGGCATGCAAGACGTGGAGTGGGAAGGTAGCAATCCCTACGGTGGAGGACATCGTCCTTCGCACTATACTCTTCATGGTGACTCGGGCAGCAGGCTCCTTGGCCAA
The DNA here is from genome assembly GCA_000404065.3 of Pinus taeda. Taxonomy (NCBI): domain Eukaryota; kingdom Viridiplantae; phylum Streptophyta; class Pinopsida; order Pinales; family Pinaceae; genus Pinus; species Pinus taeda. The sequence continues at coordinate 64,664 of APFE030859189.1, forward strand.
TCATGAGGCCTCGCAGGCCCATCTCCGATTGGCTCTCGAATGCTTGATTCCTACCATATTCAACTGGGTAGCAGGAGTAACAACAAGTATGAAGAGACAACTGACCAACTGCCGTCGAGGTGAGTCGAAGCAGTTCGGCTATGGGTCGATCTTACTCCTGCTCATGCTGGAGTGGGTATCGGCATTGCAGCTGCAGGATATGGTCATGGACCCACCTAGAGATCCTCGAGAGACGAGGGCCACACGATGGGGCCAAGTCATGCCACGAGGAGGTGGCGGTCATCCAGTGGCATGGGGAGTATACTTCTGAGAGTGGTTGGAGAGGCAGACTATTTTTGTGGAGCACTGGCCATATGCCGGTATAGACTTCCGTGGAGACCCAGACATGCCACTGCCTGCTGGAGAGCAGTGGGATGACGGTGGTAAGACACTTGATCACATTTTTTGATTTTTGATTTTTATGATGTTTTTGATTTTTTCATGTACATGTCCTAATGACAAATGCTATGGTATGCAGATGTGGGACCGATGAGACCCCTTGGCTTGGCCCAGGAGGTGCGGAGGGATGTACATGGCATTAGAGCTCTAGTCGTGGCTCCTCTGGGAGATGATAAGATGGAGATCGTGATACGGAACCTTGAGGGCTTGCTGATAGGGATCCCAGATTACCAGGGGATAGAGGAGGTCCCCATAACGTCTCAGATCCATATAGTGGGGGTAGAACCTAGGATGCACTGCCTTTTGAGGCGGGTGGCACGAGCGGCTGTGACTTATAGGGAGCACAACCCACCATAGTAGATATCTAGGTCTTTATTCCCTACTGGTGATTTTTGAGAGACATGTGTCTCAGATGTACAGAGAACACAGGCCCTATCTAGACATGTACACTTATTTTTGAGCGCCTCGGTGCGCCACA
>APFE030859189.1:65589-85401 GCA_000404065.3 Pinus taeda
ACCAGTGATGGGCAAGAACGGAGTGTTGACCCTATTTGACCATACCAACAAGACTCTTTTATAGATCTTAGACACGGAGACAACCATGGAAAGAATAGACCAAGACTAACATGAATCCTTTGGAATCAAACTGATGTCAAAACACATGGTGAGGATTTTAGGACATGGAATGAGGCTATGAAACTTTATTTGAATATGGACATGAGACTCTAACCCTATGAATTAAACTCTAAAACATAAAAATGACTTCACCATGACTTGACCATGACTGATACAAGAATTGAGAAACCATGTAAGTTGTCCAAATTCTTTAAGGAAGTTTTACAGTGATAACAGTGGCTCCACTAGGGATAGTGTGCCCTTGTGGTACATTAAGAACTTGTAGCTCCAGTGCTGCTATCCATCCTCTAGAATAAAACTCTGAACCTCTGCCCAATTTTCTCCTCAAGCCTTTATGTTTTCTGAACGAAGAATTCAAACTTCACCTACTAAAATAGATGCTCAGTCAACCTACCCTGAGCTTATTTTCATTTTCCTACCTACCTACTAGCTCCAATTTCCACTTTAGGTCAAGCAACATGATATTTCCAATAAAGCCAATCAATTGTTCTTTCTGATATTGGAGGCTCTTGACTGTATTCAACCTCAAAATAACCATGATAGTCAGATGACCAAATCAATTTATAATGTACCTGATCTTCATAATGCAAATGAAAATGAAATGCTGGTGTGCAAAGCTTTGCCATGTATTCACTTATAGGGTCAAAGAAAACATGATTATTTTGATGACCATCATAACACTCTAAATCCTCAGACAACTGATTCTCAACCACACAAGACCCCTTTGATGTGCTATCCAACTGCCTTTCTGAATCATTCCAACAAACAATGGAATTTTACTCATTATTATCATCATTCTTTGGTGTAAGCTGCTGCAAAAAATTACAAAAATGAACAATCTTTTCCTCTGCCTGAAGGTCATAAAAAATTTCTTCCAACATTTCTTCTTGGTGTTTGTAATCATGTTCATTTTGATAATGATCCAAAGAATGACAATTCTATTGCATCTCTTCATCAATATCAGAGGTTTGAACATGGTTTTCATAAGCAAACCCCTACTGATCTTCATGCTGCATTTCATGAGATGTTATACTTTCTTCTTGGTGTTGAAATGCATTGTTATGGAGAGCCTCTAAAATTTCTTCATCCATAAATTCATCATCACCATAACAATCCTCCAAGTACTGAATAAGACTTAAAGAATGTCTACAACAATCTTTGAGCAACAATAAGGAGGGATGACACTCTTTATACATCTCATAGAATTCATCATGAAAACTAGCAAGCGAATATATTGAACCATTTTCCAAACTTTTGTACCAAGACCATGCTTTTCCTTCTAAAGTGGTCATAAACATTTTAATGAGACAATCTTCAGGGAACTGAACCTTAAGACTGCGTACATGCATATGGATCCTAACCAAATGAAGAGCAGCATTGTCTTTCTTTTCATCTTTGAATATTGGAAGATCCTCTAACCAATCAACCTTTGGCATAGAATTTGGAAAACCAGGGATATGAGACCGATTCATAGGAGCATACCGGGCATTCATTATTGCAATGGAACTCATCTTGAAACTTCATCAAGCTACTGATCTTCTAGCAGTGGAATCACCTTCCAATTTATTATTTGATGTGTGGAGTCGCCAAGGTAGTTTTGCAGCCTCAAAATGATGTCTGAGCTCCTGCTACCTTCAGAAGTTCAGCCTCTTGATTTTGGGAATGAATAGACTTCAGGCTCCCGGCAGATGCACCAAAATGTTATCTCAAAATCAGACCTTGGAAGGCTGCAGACCAGGAAGACTTCAAGTAATTGTTTCAAACCTACTTTAGGCTGAGGCTTAGCCTCAACCTGAGAGGGCTCTCTCTAAATGGATTAATGATTTTGATTAAAGATAAGATGGCTAACTCTTGTAGAACAACTGTGAAAAATATGAATGGAGGAAACAAATTTAGCAACTATCCATTGGGCTTATGGAGTCAACATCATTTTAGTATAACAATGGTATTAACCTTACATAGAAGTCAGGGCATTCAACATTCATCACATTTAGAACATACCAAGAAGATATGGGACCACACAGTCTATGAATGTATACAGGAAGTCAGAGCACATTCAGTGAATTCTGAGTGATTATACATTCATACCACTGCAAATATTAGGAAAAGAATAACACAACATATTCTGAAACATCAAATCCCTCATGAATCCTGAGAAGCAAAGCTAAACTTGTATTACTAAAAGAGTCTTTACATAAGCCAAATATCAGAGCTTTTTCAATAAATTTCCAACCCTTTGTACATTGCTCTATCTCTTATTTATAGAGCTCTTCTACCTAATTGATATTAATCTTCTAGCATGAGGTAAATTCGAATTCCCCTTGCTATGATGACACCTATTAACATTTAAAACTAACTAATAAATACAACTGACTGCTAACTAGCAGTTTTAGAGACCTAAGACAATTAGGATTCTATCTCTTCATCATGATTACAACAACCTTATCTAAACATTTAAAACATTATTTGACACCTAAGAATCCATGAAGTCGAACTTGATGAAGCCTCCCACGTGGTCATCTGACTGCTGAAGACAAACCCTAGAAATTAGGGAACATGTTTCCCTGTTTTTAGTTTTAGGATCCCTAAAAATGGCACGTGGGACAGAGCCTTTATCTCCTCATCCATGACACATGTTTCGAAACTTAAGGAGGTTTTTGTAGTCCAGGATGTCTAGAACGAAAACCTCTCTTGGTTTTTTAAACTACTTCTCCACCTATCCATAATCGATCCTTGATGTTCCTAGAAACTAGGAGACTGTCCCTTGCTCTGTTCTGGCTGAAAGATGGGTCTTGGGAAAGAGCTCATAACTTCTTCCAAAAACCGTATTTAGAAAAACGAAAGGAGGCTTTTTTGAAGAAATCCGTGCTGAAAAAAAACCACTCTTTTATTTTTGAAATACCTTTCCTACTGCCTAGAAGATGTCTTTGAAAAACAGGTGTTAAACAGGAAAAGTCTGTTTGTGAAAAACTGCACCTACAGTAGTTTCGTAGCGTAACGTTGGTCTTTAATTTCTACCAGAACATAATGAATTTGAAGAAAATGGAAGAGGTTTTTGTAGTGCAGAATGTTAGGAAGAAAAACCTCTTTCAGTTTGCAAAATGGAGTTCTCAGCTGCTCAGGAAAGCTTCTGTAAGTTAACTAGCAAAAACAGTTTTTCTGCTAAAACAGGCTGCTACAGGGGTTTCGTAGCGCGCTACGAAAACGCTTAGAGTGAGTTTTTAACTATGAAGACCTTGACACAAGTTTGACATGTGGAATGTTAGGTGATGTGGGACCAGTGATGGGCAAGAACGGAGTGTTGAACCTATTTGACCATACCAACAAGACTCTTTTATAGATCTTAGACATGGAGACAACCATGGAAAGAATAGACCAAGACTAACATGAATCCTTTGGAATCAAACTGATGTCAAAACACATGGTGAGGCTTTTAGGACATGGAATGAGGCTATGAAACTTTATTTGAATATGGAAATGAGACTCTAACCCTATGAATTAGACTCTAAAACATAAAAATGACTTCACCATGACTTGACCATGACTGATACAAGAATTGAGAAACCATTTAAGTTGTCCAAATTCTTTAAGGAAGTTTTACAGTGATAACAGGTCCCACGAAATCAAGATCCTATTTCTCAAATGGTTCGATGACTAGCTATGGTTTCAGAGGCATCTCATCTGACTGACTAGGGTGTCCCGCTCTCTGGCAACTATCACGGGCTTGGACAAATTTCTTTGCATCTTTGAAAATTGTGGGCCAATAATACCTTGTTTGTAACACTTTATGTCCAGTCCTGCAATCAACGAAATGTCCACCACATGGTTGGTCATGGTAGGCTTTCAATATGTCAAAAATTTCATCCTTTTGAATGTATCTCCTGATATGCATGTCTACCCCTGTGTGAAACAAATAGCCCCCAATCCAGGAAAATCTAGTACTTCGCTGAACAATTTGTTTTCGCTCATTCGGGGTTAGATGCTTTGATAACTTACCTATTGCTAGGTAATTGGCAAAATCAGCATACCAGGGTGTTTGAACAACAACACCAAAGAGATTCTCATCCGGAAATTGATCTTCAACTGCTGTTGCATCAACTGGCTTTGGCATTCTTGAGAGAAAATCAGCTACCAGATTTTCTTTTCTAGGTCAATCCTTGATTGTAATATCAAATTCCCGCAATAAAATCAGCCATCTAGTTATTCTGCCATTTGTGATAGGCCTGGTTGCTAAATATGTTATAGCAGAATGATCTGTGTACAAGATAACAGGATATCCAGTAATGTAATGTCTGAATTTATTGACAGCATGTATAACGGCTAGAAATTATTTTTCAGTGACAGTATAGTTTAATTTAGCAGGGGATATATTTTTGCTAATGTAATAAATTGCATACGGTTTTCTATCCTCTTCTTGTCCAAGGACCACTCCAATGGCTATGTCTAAGGCATCAGATGATATATGAAATGGAAAATCCCAATTTGGTCCTCGAAGGACTGGGGCTGTAGATACGAGCTTCTTCAGATCCTTGAAAGCACGTTCACATTTCTCTGTCCAAAGAAAATCAACGTTACCAGTTAGTGCATACAAGGGTGCAACAATACGTGAATAATGTTCTATAAACCTTCTATAGTAACCAGAAAATCCAAGAAAGCTACGTACCTCTGTTCGAGTGGTAGGAGTAGGAATAAGCAAAAGTATTTGGATTTTGGCTGGATCTACCTGAATGCCAGCTGCTGAAATATAATGTCCTAAAATAAGTCCTTCCGTCATCATCATATAACATTTTTCATGGCTTAAACAAAGCCTGGTAGCAATACAATGTTGTAGGACTTTTTCTAGTGTATCTAGTGTTGGGTCAAACTCATCTCCATATGGAGTAAAGTTGTCCATATATACTTCTAGTCCTTCATTTATTAGGTCTGCAAAAATGCTAAGGGTAGCCCTTTGGAATGTGGCAGGAGCATTGCATAAGCCAAAAGGTAAAACTCGGTAGGCGAATGTTCCCCAAGGACAAGTAAAAGTAGTTTTGTCTTGATCTTCAGGGGCAATCTGTATTTGGTTATACCCACTGAAGCCATCAAGGAAAGAAAAGAATTTCTTTCCTGCCAAAGTGTTATGTAGGTAAATACCCTCTGTGGACAAAGGCGATCCCACTAGCCTAACTGAGGTCTAGAAACAATCAAACAACGCTAACACGCAGGTTCCTAATTGCAAAGTAAAGGCCAAGATGAGAGCCTACCTCGAATCCAACGCTTATATTCATAGAAGGGTTGTCGCTTCCGTTCTTTCACTTTAGCTAGTCGCAATCCTCACGATCTCCGTTAACCGACACCTGCACATGCAAAGAACAAGACAAATACAAGCATAAAATTCGGGAAATGCAACTATGTATCAGTCAAAAAAGATACAACTCAAACATCATAATAAAGACACATGAGTGGAACCATAATGATAGTCGTCTATTATTAATGATAAAACAAAAGAGAATACAACCAAGTTCTGACGTCAAATCCCCCTTTGGTTGGGTCCAGCCAGCAAGTCCCTCAAGCATTCACCCTTGAAGGTAGATATACCAAGACAAAACTCTCTCACACACAAGTTTACACAATATGGAAACACTTCACAACCTTCCTTAAGCACTCTAGCAATCCCACACTTATCACACCAGCTGCCTATCAAGCTCACACACTATCAACAATGCTCTGAACACAATCGATTCCAAACTAGTAGCTCATGGCAATGGTGGAGGCTTAAATAGGAGAAGGAGTCTCCATGAATGGTGGGAGGATGAGCTTATCTCTAAGGAAGGTGGCTCAAATGATGAAACAGACATGCCAGAGAAGGGAAGGCAACATTTACAAGGCCAACAACTAGGTCTGGAGTCATCTGGAAGGCCGACTGTTAGAACAAACTCGCCCAAATTGGATCATTGCGGGTACATAACTGCACTAGAGCGCTGACATCGATTTTGAATAACAAAGAAAGTCATATCAGCATGATCAAATATAAGTAACGGATGCGCTGTCACATAAAATTCGACCAGCACGGGAATCACGAGTGCTTCTGCGCTGGCAGCACATTGGGTCTGTTTTGGAGCGCTCATCAGCGCGTTTATTTTTACAACAGTCACGATGATAGAAGAACTTTGGCAAAGTGGGTCATTTGGCAACATTAGAGAGCATGAGCATGATTAATTTGGTCCCATGACACAGTAGGAAGACTGACAGGGAGACAGTGACAAATTACTGCATAACAGATGCCCCCTAAAGCATGAAGCCCGAGAGAGTGGGAGGGGTGAAATGCTTTACGAAACTGGCTGAACTGGAACACCACCAGGAAGAACCTGCACGTAGTACAACTGATATGTCAAATACATGATGTACATGGTACGGGCGCAGCCATCCATAACAGAGTACATAAAAATCTAGATCCCAGGTATGGACGCAACCATCCGATGGGGATCAATAAATAGACTCAGGCATGGTCGCAACCATCTAGTGAATGAGTCTTGTAGTGATTATAATAATCCACAAATTGCAGCCCAGATCTCAACATACAAAACCCGGGGTCTTGCGCTCCAACTCGACCCGAACAAAGCACAAGTTCAAGCATGAGAATGTAGGAGTCGAAGTCGAACATGCGAGAACATCATCTGATTACCAGTTAATGATGAAAACTGTTAACATATGCGAGAGGTACCACCAATAATGACAATGGTCCTCAAGGTACTATAGGTACAATCCACGGCGTGCGAATCAGTGAGCCGGTGTCGAACACCCGTAGAAACATTCGATTGGAGGCCAATGATGAAAACCTCACGTCGAACACAAATAACCTGCCATTGAGGCATGTAGGCTCTAAGGCACTTGAAGGGAGTCTCTAGGTCAACTTCCTGGATAATGAGCTGAAGTCGACAGGAAGTGAACTTGATCGAAGGTGGGCCATAATGTTTCCCACATCATCGACACGAGACAGAGAGGGATAAAATGTTTTGTGTGAGATATCAGAGGGAGGTTGAGTATTCTGCAGAGGTCAACTTCTCTTGAACATATCGGCGGCATGACAACAGACTTGGCAGTATTTGATGTCAAATGATCAGGGGTCATGGTGACAAGGCGATGAGCAGATGAATGGTCAAACAGGATAACCCAAACCCACGGAGGCAAGTGTGAATCAAGATGAGATGTCCCCACCCAGACACGAATGTAGACAAGTGCCATGTTCAAGAGCGACATATTGCCGACACGACGATGATTACGGTTTCTTTATTCCCCCACCATTTCTGGCGAGTACCCCATTTATTTTTGGATGGCAAGCTTGACGAGGATAGCATATGCTTGAGAGGCATCATCACGACGAAACCCGATGTCATTAAGTTTTAATGAGTCTGACAAAGGAAGAACTCGACGTCTTTTCATATTTAGAGAGTTTGAAAAGACAACGAAAAGGAAACTCCAGGGATGTCCTTTTTCGTAAAGTTGTGCCTCTCGAGCCCGAAAAAGTATAAAACTATGCTTGAAAGAATCGCCTGATCATTACGACCGAGGAGTACTTTTCATAAGTAGTGACTTTGACCTGAAAAAGTAAAAAAGTGATCAAAACCACGTCGCTTCGTGACCATTAACGAATTGGAAACGACAAAAATCTGGCGATCTATTTAAGTTTAAACGGTCGAAAAAAGAGCTTTAAAGACGACTGCCTCTCGTTTCTTTTAACAAGTCGAGAGGGAGACTCGGCTATCTTTTCTTATTTCACGTCGAAAAATAGCTTAAAGATGACGTTTTGGAACCAAGTGCATATAGAACCGTCGTAATTCCACCAGCATGAGAATCTACACAAGGAACATCGCATGCGTAAACCTGTTCGAAATAATGTAGACAACATGCATAAAAACATAGTAAAACTATATTGGGACCAAGCATATGGTAAAAACCATCATAAAAAACCCATATGGATGAAAAATAATATTTAATTTTCAAAATTTACCATAAATAGGAGGGTAAACCAAATTTTTTACCATTGTTACCATTTGGAGTTTTGGAGAGTGACTTGGAGCCGTGAGGTTGACGAGTCAAATTCCACCTCGTACATGCATCGAAGATCCTGCAGTCTATACCAGGTAGGTTCATCTTCCCTTACGCTCCATTTTGAAGTCTTTTTACTGCATTTTAATGGTGGGAAGTGGCGGATTGGGCGGATTTTTTGAAGCTCATTCCACTCTCGGTCAGCGCGGATTTCTCTATCGGGTCCGCGCTGATCAAAAAAATTTCCACAGACCATTCCCGGATCAGCGCAAAAGAGTTATGTGCTTCCACGCTAACCTGATAAAAATTATCAAAGGGCGCCATTATCAGCACAATTGCTTTAAAAACAGTCGCGCTGATGCCGCGCAACAAGTTTTTTGACAAATGAACGTATGAAACTTTATGAACAGGGCCCTAATGAATTTTTTTGACCTTGCAGGGTATAATGGCGTTCATTTGGCAGGAACGCGTTCATGATAACGAGGATATAGCGGCTTTTGCCGATGCTGGGTGCTGAAATGCAATGCGGGCATGCGGGTTTCTTAAATTATTCCTAACTCCATGCCTGCGAGCACAACCTGACCTTCTTGAATTTTTGATCAGAGCCTGGAATCCCACTGATGGGAAATTTGTGATCCGAGGCCGAAACATTGAGTTTGACTACACAGATATCTATTTTTTGACCGGGTTATCACGTTGGGGTGAGATGCCAATTCTAGAGGGGCAGCGACCGGTGGCGATAATCTAGACATGCTGATGGCTCAGGTGTGCCCACAGGCACGCAAGACGCGGAGTGGGAAGGTAGCAATCCCTACAGTGGAGGACATCTTCCTTCGAACTATACTCTTCATGGTGACTCGGGTAGATGGCTCCTTGGTCAATCACGAGGCCTCGAAGGCCCATCTCTGGTTGGCTCTTGAATGCTTGAATCCTACCATATTAACCTGGGCAGCAGTAGTAACAACAAGTATGAAGAGAGAACTGACCAACTGCTGTCGAGGTGAGTCGAAGCAGTTCGGCTACGAGTCAATTTTACTCCCGCTCATGCTGGAGCGGGTACCGGCATTGCAGCAGTAGGATATGGCCTTGGACCCACCTAGAGTCATGCCACGAGGAGGTGGCAGTTGACCAGTGGCATGGGGAGTATACTTTCAAGAGTGGTTGGAGAGGCAGACTATTTTTGTGGAGGACTGGCCATATGTCGAGATAGACTTCCGCGGAGACCCAGACATGCCACTGCCTGCTGGAGAGCAGTGGGATGATGGTGGTAAGACACTTGATCTCTTTTTTTGATTTTTTATTTTTGTGATGTTTTTAATTTTTCATGTACATGTCCTAATGACAAATGCTATGGTATGCAGATGTAAGACCGACGAGACCCCTCGGCCTGGCCCCAAAGGCGCGGAGGGATGCATAGGGTATTAGAGCTCTAGATGTGGCTCCTCCGGGAGATGATACGATGGAGATTGTGATGCGGAACCTCGAGGGCTTGCTGATAGGGATCCCAGATTACCAGGGGATAGAGGAGGTCCCCATAGCGTCTTAGATCCATACAGTGGGAGTAGAACCTAGGATGCACCACCTTTTGAGGTGGGTGGCACGAGCGGCCGTGACTTATAGGGAGCACAACCCAGCACAGTAGATATCTAGGTCCTTATTCCCTACTGGTGATTTTTGAGAGACATGTGTCTCAGATGTACAGAGAACACAGGCCCTATCTAGACATGTACACTTATTTTTGAGCGCCTCGGTGCGCCACACGATATATATATATATATATGTTTTTATGGTCTATTGTACTTTATGCTTCTTGTATTATGTTGATTCACATATTATGCAAATGCCTATCCAATACATAATTAGCTAATGCATCGGTTAACGTATTAAGTCGTCTTGGAATATGTTGATAAGTAATGAAATCAAAATCCCTTTCTAATAAGTTAACACATAAATACAACCTTAAAATCTGATGATCTCTGATGGAATAACGCCCGTTGAGTTGGTGGAATACAAGTTGAGAATCCAAGTTTACAACCAATGTGCGAACGCCGAGGTTAATCGCCTCAGCTAATAATTCAATCACAGCACTATATTCAGCAACATTGTTCGTCGTACAACCCAGACAAACCCCTTGAATATCTACTAACTCGCCATGAGGATCGTAGATCACCCATGCTGTAGATGACAAGTTGCGAGTACTGCGGGAAGCACCATCAGCGAAACCAACGTAAGGCGATCCAGACATTTGTTCAAGAATCATGCCGACTTACCAAAATAAAAATTAAAACAAACATGCACACACAACACACTGCTGAAAGTATACATATGTACAAAAAGAGAGAGTGCCTAGACTCATGCATAATATTTTTTGAGATAAAGCCCATTTCGGGGCCTATCCAGGGGATTACCTTCATAATCTATAAGCTCGTAGGCACCTTTTTGTAAAACTCTTTTCACAATGTAGGGCCCATGCCACATAGGCTCGAGTTTTCCTGCCCCCAGCTTATTGTTAGCTTGATCATAGAGCAGTACTAGGTCTCCCTCGATGAAAGAGTGGGGGTTAGCAGTGTTATCGAAGTGAGTTTTCACTCGCTTCTTCTGAGCTTCAATAGCTAGGGAGGCTAGACGACGAGTCTCATCCAGCCGTTCTAAGTAGAGAAGACGCTCTTCTACCAGAGTAATATCAGGGAGTAACTCGATGGCTATATTCAATGAAGGAATCTCACACTCAATAGGAAGGGTCGCCTCCAGTCTGTAAACTAACTGAAAAGGAGTGAAACCGGTGGCATCCTTCACGGAGGTACGGTAGGCCCACAAAGCAGAGAAAAACATTGGATGCCAATTGGACTTATGCATGCCAACAGTTCTTTGAAGCATCGTGACCAAAACCTTGTTCATGGCTTCCACTTGACCATTTGCCTGAGGATAGTATAGAGTCGAACTATCATGCCTAAGGCCCAATTGGGTTGTTAACTAGGTCATCATGTGATTACGAAAATGTTTTCCGTGATCAGTGACGATGGCTTGGGGTACTCTGAACCGCGAAATAACATGATTGAACAAAAACTGCGCCGCGGTGTGACCGTCTTCTAACAATGTAGGCATCGCCTCGGCCCATTTCGTGAAAGAATCAACAACAATGATGATGTACCCATGCCCCCTGGCCGAGCGAGGGTTACAGGTCACATAATTGATGCCCCATTTGGCAAAGGGGCCGACGGTTACAACGGGGTGCAGTGGAGCAGGGGGTGCATGCATCCTCCGTTGGTAAATCTGGCACTCATGACATGAACGGACAACAAGAATGCAATCCTTGAAAATGGAGGGCTAGAAATAGCCAGCACGGAGGATTTTCTATGCGGTGGCATATCCATACATGTGACCACCACAAGCAACAGAGTGGCAGTCATTCAGAACTCTCTCTGCTTCTTCGAAGGTCAAGCATCAGTGAAGAACAGAATCAACACTAAGACGGTACAGCGTGTCCCCAACGATGCGATATGGTTGGGCTTGATGTCGAATCCGTCGACGAGCATCCTTAGAGGTCTCAGGACGGAAGGAGGACGTCTGCAAGTAGACAATAATATCCCCGTACCAAGGATCGAGGGTGCTAATGAGGAAGAGAGTTTCGTTTGGAATGGAATCCTCTAACTGAGAGGAGGTAGCAGGGGTTGGCAAAGAACACAACAGATCGGCAAAGACAAGTGATTTCTTAGACTTGGCAGCAGTGAATTCCAAGTCAAACTCTTGGAGGATGACTATCCACTTCGAGTATTTCCCCCCCAGCAGCTGGCGTGATAGAATATAGGTCATGGGGTTGCAATTGGAGATCACTGTTGTAGTATGCAACAAGATGTAGTGACGGAAACGTTGAACAGTGCAAACAGCAGCGAGGGCCAACTTCTCGACATAAGCATATCGAGTTTCCGTATCTAACAAGTTGCGGCTAAGGTAGTAGATAACATGTTCGATGCCATCGTCGTCATCCTGAACCAGAACCATACCGATGGTGGTATCAGCAGCGGCCAAATACAACGCATAATTGTGATGATAATTTGGAGGCCGCAACAAAGGGGCGGAAACCAGAAGAGTTTTAAGATGTGCAAAATACTCCTCAGCTATGGCATCCCATCGAAACGAGGTGTCGCGCTTGAGTAATTGCGTGAAACCTTTTGCCACTTCGGCATAATTCGGGATAAATAGTCGCAAGAAATTTGCTTTACCCTGCAAACTCTATAGTTGCCGCAAAGAAGCAGGGGGAGGAAGATTCAAAATGGCTTTGACTTTAAGGGGATCCAAGCAGATGCCCTCTTGAGAGACGATAAACTAGAGAAGTCGGCCAGATTCTACGCAGAAGACACATTTATGCGAGTTAAGTCAGATATTGTAGTGTCGACAGCGGAGAAAAATCTCGCAGAGATGTGACGGGTGGTCTGGGCGCTTAGCCGAATGAGTGGGAAGGTCATCCAGATAAGGCTGTACGATGTGCCGGATATCGTGAAAGGCGTAAGACATCACACGTTGAAAAGTGGCACCGGCATTCTTGAGACCGAAAGGGAGCTTTTTGTAAGCGAAAGTACCCCACGGACAGATAAAGGCCGTCTTGTGTTGATCAGCGGGTGCGATATTAATCTGGTTGTAGCCAGAAAAGCCATCCATAAACGAATATATTTCACTCCCAGCACACTCATCAATGAGTTGGTCAATGAAAGGTGTGGGGTAGTTATCTTTCGGGCAGGCTCGGTTAATATCGCGACAATCGACACAGACACAAACATTACCCTACTTTTTATCCACAGGGACAATTTTGGAGACCCAATCTGTGAGTGGGATAGGGTAAATGAAACCAGCTTTAAGAAGTTTTTCAACTTCTTCTTTGATAGCTGCGGCCTTGCAGGGGTGCACAGGGCGTAAACGCTGACGAACAGGTTTGGCTCCTGGATACGTAGGTATCTCATGCACTACAATGTTTGGATCAATGCCAGGCATCTCTTCATAATACCATGCAAAGACGTCACGAAACTCGCGAAAAAGCACTATATAGATTTGAATCTCCTCAGGAGTGCAAGTGAATCCTATATAGATGTTCTCGACAATCCCTAGTTTGACAGAGATGTCTATAGGTTGGGTCTGTGTAATGTTCCCCAAATTCCCTTCAGACGATACTTGATAGATCTGAATAGGCGTCTGAAGAGGTTGTGAAGGGAGACATGGAGCAAACCGCTCAAGACAAGCCAACGTTTCCCGAAGGGTAGGGAGAAATGAGGAACGGTGGTGAAGATTGAACCACGAAGGTTCCTCGAGAGACATGGTCTCTATGATGGCTTCGTCGGAAGGAAATATTTCCTTTAATGGATCCAAGAAGGCACATTCTCCAAGCCAGGGGGAATAGTCGTATGAGTCAAGAGCTCCGCTTAAAGAAGCGGGTTCAGCAGGAGGAGCCGATACAACAACGATTTCGATGTAGTTGAGCTCGGCGGGACTCAACAACATCTCCTCGCCCCATGATTCAATTTGATCGATGGGGGGAAGGACCCAGGGATCAGAACGAACTGAAATCATACTGATGGAGGCGAGGTTGGGAGGTGGGAGTGAGAAAACACCCATAAGGGCGAGATCTTTGAAGAGCCCGGCTCCCACACTCTCAAAAGGGATGGAGGTATGCTCCACAAAAGGTACATTTTCTTCAGAAGAAGAAGCGAAGAAGGAGAGCTGGTCTACCGTGACAATTTTCCCTTGGTGAGTGAAACAGATGACACGGAAGAGGGACGAAGCCACGGCACGCATGGCATACATCCAACTCCGGCCCAGAAGGAGGTTGTAAGTAAGATTTGCATCAACGACCTCAACTTCTACTTCAACGGTTTTCCCTTCTAAAGTGATCGGCAATCGTTGAAGAATACCATAAGGACGAGATTCTCTCCCATCGAAAGCTTCCAGTGTCGTAGGAGATTGGCTTAGAGTCGGAGACCCGATCGCTTTCCAACAAGCAATAGACATTATGCAAGTTGACGCGCCCTCATCAATAACTGTACGATGGATCGTTTTTGAATTGATGATGACTTGTATAAGAAAAGTGATCTGATGAGGCAGCCTTGGGACATGGCTCTCGAGATCAAAGGTAATCAGATCTGAATTTGCCGGGTCAATGCCACCGATGGCCGATAGCAGGGACTTCCTCTGAGGGGGGCAGCTCTGGAGAAATTCTAAGGCGGACATAGCTGACAGAGCCTGCGCTAAGTCCTCAACTATGCTGTAGTGCTGAGCAGCACAAGCATTTGGGTTGTAAGATGATCTCCTGAGTACTCCTTTGGGAGGGGGTCGGATGGTCGTCTCAGTACTTGGTCTCTTGATATGGAGCGGACCAGAGCTGGATGAAGGAGCGCTTGAGGAAACCTTGAGCTCCTTCCCGATGGACGACGGATACTCCTTTGTTCGAGTCGTTACATGAATGGGAATGGATCCAGCCATGAAGACTTGGGAACCAAAGGGAGAAGAAGATGGATCAACCACCATTTGAGTCTGTTGAAAGGGGAAAGGTTCTTTAAGAACCGCAGGAATCCCAGGAGTTCCTTTCAACAAATGACTAACCTCGGACCGCCTTGGGCAGTATTTAGTATAGTGATCCTCCTCACAGTTGAGACAAGGATATTTTGGTTTGTGCTTAGCTCCTTCCTCGGATGGAGGTTTGGAGGAATCCTGTTTAGGTTGTTCAGACTTATTCTTTGCTTTCCCCTTTTTCTTTCCTTTCGAGGCCTTACTCGCTATGGTGGACTGGACGACGTTAACCTCGGAAGTACTTCCAGAATTTGAACCACCCTGAGAAGTGTTTTTGTTAGAAGCATCCGACTTTTGCTTCCCAGGGTTCAAGGATGATTTTTTGGAGGACGGATTCACAGAGCCAATAACTCCATCAACAGATGGATTTGGTGGAGCCTTGGATGTACCAGGTCTCGGGGCATCAGGCAAATACTCATACAAAGTACCTGACTGAGAATAAACTAAGTCAAGGTATTGAGCACGTGCGATTGCTTTCTCTTCAGTCACACAAGCTCCCATAGCAATGTCCCGTGAAATCTTAGTGACAAAGGAAGTTGTGAACCAATCGGTGAGGAGTTGATCAGGAATCCAAAACTTGATCAACCGGCGACGCCTTCTCCATTCATGTATATGATTGGAGATGTTCATAGCCGTATCCTGCTTGAGAGACGTAAGGAGATGGGTCCCTTTCTCGTACCGAATGGGTAACTGAAAATGAGTGAGGAATGCCATAGCCAATGAATTGAAATCTTGAAAAGACGCACGGGTCAATTCAATGTACCATTTAGCAGCGTAACCAGTGAGAGTCCTTTGGAATAGGCGAAGTTGAATCGAATCATCAAGCCATGAATTAGACGAACACCATAGGTGATAAGTCATTACATGGGCTTGAGGATCCTCTCCAGCTTTGCCGTCGAATTTGGGACAGTCACCAGGTATCTTAGTTGGAACTGGTGGCCATTGTGGATTATGCAAAATATGATCGTTTGTTAACTTCGACACATCGAGCAGTTCCAACGTCGCTAGAAATGGTAGCTACGGATTGAAGGACATCTGCGGATATGAGGTAGGGCCAGAGTTCCATCCAATTGCTGGTTTCCCCCATTGACCTTGTCCGGACGGACTAGGTCCAAAAGGACCTTGTCCATAGGAACTTTGTCCATAAGGGTTATATCCGTAACCGGATGGTTGATTCTGGTTCTGCCCCCCAGCACCCCATTGGTTACCATACTGTCCTGCAGGAGCAACATTGGGTTGTTGTATCCATATGGTTGCTGGGCTCCATATTGAGCCTGGGAACCAGGCGACATTTGATAAGAAGGTTGGAATTGGTACCCACCTTGTGGCTGGAGACCAGTTTGATTCTGGGGTTTGTAACCGGGTTGAGCTTGAGAAGCAAGAACCATCTGCATGCTCGGTTGAGCTGCCCCAGAGGGATATCCTTGCGAAGACTGAGGTTGGGCCATCTGGTCGAAAGGTTGTCTTGGTTGGATCTGAGATAGACCTACTTGCCCAGAAGGTTGAACTTGCTGGGGGTTTGGTTGTCCTTGCGCAACCGAAGGTTGTCCTTGTAGACCAGATGGTTGACTAGGCTGAGTAGTGGGCTGGCCTTGCTGCGTGTAAGGCTAGCCACCTTGCCCAGAAGGGTAGCCTTGCTGGTTTCCGGGTTGTCCTTGTTGCACGTAAGGTTGTCCCGGATTCCAATAGGGTTGACCCGAAGGGTATCCCTGTTGGGGTCCAGGTTGTCCTTGTTGAGCATAAGGTTGTCTTGGGTTTCCAGAAGGTTGCCCAAGATATATATAAGACGGACCACTAGAGGCCGAAGGTTGTCCCTAGTAGGGTTGTCCTTGTGAGCCTCCAGGTTGCCCTAGATAGGTTTGGCCATAATACTGTTGCCCATAATTAGGCTGCATGTAAGATGGCTGACCTTGGTATGATGGTCCCTGAGATGTCTGCCCTTGACCCGGACGGAATTGGCCACCACCGTAGCCAGTGGTACCCCAAGCCACATTCAACGGAATGGTACCTTCTACAGCAGGTTGGGCTGGAAAGGAGGTATACAAATAATGATTGACAGGATCATAATAAGGGCCTTGCCCGCCTGGATTTTGGACAGCATGCAAGTACTGAGAATATGCCCCCCTGCTGAAATGGGATCAGAAGAAGGCTGGGCATCGCTTGCAGGATGAATAATTCTGGCAGCATGTGCCGATTGACCACTACGTACCAGGCCTTGAGATGAGCTGGCAACAGTGGTTACGACGGAAGATGCCGTAACGACACTAGCCACTGGAGTCGATGATGCGACACAAACGGTCGGATTGGTTGGAACTGATCTGATGACGGTATGGTGAACCTGGGAAACAAAAGGTCCCGTAGTGGGAACAATGTTATTATCCCACATAGAAGAGGAACTCACAGAGCCCATAGCATCCCTTAGAGATCTATAGCGCGCCGGTATTGTGATACCGAGAGGTGTAATGGTGTAGGGCATAGAGATAACCGGGGATGTTGCCGGGATGGGAGTCTCAATACTCGACATAACAGGTGTTCCACTCGATACAGGAGATGTGTCTTCCATGTCAGAAGAAGCCATCGGGGATGAAACACCAACAAGAGTAGAGGGAAAATCCTCTTCAGAAGGCTCCCAAACAGGGTTCCAAAACAAGTCGTAAAGCTCGTCCTCTGGAGCACGAGAGTTCAATGGTTGGACACTTGGAATAACAAGGAAAGTGTCACCACAAACCGGTGTCTCAAGAGCAGCAGAAGAAGGAGACCCTTGGTCACTCGGGACGGGAGACGGGATCGATGGATCCGCTAGGATGATCGAATCAAACAAAAATCCTAGACAAGCTAACGATAAAAGACCCTACTCAAAACTAGCACAAACAAGATCTAACAAGGTAAATTTAATCGTGGTTGAATAAATTTTAAGACATTAGGACACAAATTGACCTTTTCATGTTTTAAGAGTCGAGAAAAGGACAAAGCATGACTCTAGTCGCCTTCGAATTTTTAGTGAGCCTAAAGTGACAAGTGCTCAATAGAGCCTTTTCTTTTAAGGAGTTCGAAAAGGATCAAAAAGTGACTGCTCTGGAGAAACTAGGCAAGGGGTTTACCAGACAATCCGTAAAACTGCATATACACCTTAGCGATCATATGAAAGCCAAGAACTTTCCTTACGGCAGTCAATCTTCTCGAATGCTGTGTTCGGTGCGTTACGGGCTGTAAGGCGGCAGACACGACTTCCTGTGGATCAAGGATGATAACCTAGTGGAGTCTCCCCATATATATGTGACGGTACGTGGGAGCACAAGTCCGTACTAGACCACAGTTTAATCACACAAGGAGGAATCACCCAACCTTAATGTGAGAACAAAAGTGACTAGGTTTAACGACGCCAGAGCACGTCTCTAGCCTAGACCTCTAGAATGTGAGTGTTATGTTCCAATGCGTTTTTAAGTTCATTCGATTTATTTTAAAGTTGATCTTGAGTTAAGTCTCGGTTTTCAGGTCCTACCATATGTAATTTCTCAAAATCCCTAAATGCACTCTATATGCCAAAATACGTCATTCCATTCGATGAATGCTAATTACAAGAGAGTTTAGAGAGCTTTCATGCAAACAAAACGATCACAAACAACAAAGAATTTCCCTAATGTAGCTAATGGAAATCACTAAACTTTTCTTTAAGATTACTAATCCACTAATCAAAATGAAAAGTCCTAACTTTCATTAACTATCTCAAAGAAAAAGAGATTTTCTTTTTCAATAATGGCAAAATGCACTAAAGAGTTTTTTGAGAAATAATAACAGACAAATGTGGAAAAAACCAGTTGACCCCAAACAACTGTGATCCGTGCCCGGGTAGTGAAAAGAAATCGACACAATGTCAAGATTAGTTCAATAATGATCACTCAAACAACCAAGCAAAAGCAAGCAAGGAGGAAGGCTCAATGAAACCAATAGCAAGCAGTAAATGAACCTTTGCAAACGAGTAACCAAGCAAAGCTGATCCAACAAACTTGGAACAATAAAACTAGGTCACAAAACAAAAAGCAAGATTCACTTCAACAAGACTCACAAGAAAGTGCTTCAATCTTCAGACAACGAAAATCAAGTCATAAACCAAGTGAAAAAGGCAGGGGATAGCAAGACCAACAGGCTCAGGAGGTAGAATTGAAGAAATTCAATCCTACAGGAATCAACGCGGGTGGGACACAACAATAGTGCGCTGATAAGAAACTCTGCGTAGCAACAATGTGATGTCAGCGAGGAAGTACACGACTTAACCGCGATGGCTCGATTTCCAGAATCGTCACGACTGTTTTGTGTATTAATGCGATGATCAGGAAGTCATAGAAAGGGCTATGCGACGGTAGCGCAACTGTTTTATAATA
This sequence comes from Pinus taeda, assembly GCA_000404065.3. Classification (NCBI taxonomy): domain Eukaryota; kingdom Viridiplantae; phylum Streptophyta; class Pinopsida; order Pinales; family Pinaceae; genus Pinus; species Pinus taeda. The sequence continues at coordinate 84,678 of APFE030859189.1, forward strand.
AATCGCGATGAAACCAAAAAATGACCACAATCAAGCCAAGAATTCCCAAACCAAGGCAATCACTTTTTAAACAATCAAGGCACTTCCCAGACCGAACCAGGAAACCCAAAAGCAGAGAACTAATCCCCAAACTTTGAAAAGAGAGCAAAAATCAAACTCAAGGAAAAATGAACAAGAGAAGGACAAAAGTTAGCTCTGAGCTGTTCATTTTGTAAACCAAACCGGAGATTGATTGAAATTGCTTTGATCTACTTCACTAATGCAGAGCAATAGCGTTTCAAAGGCTAACTGGCCATGCTTCAGGCCTTGTCTAAAGCTTACAAATCAAACAACAAGGTAAAACTCCCCAGCGGAGTCGCCAAATTGTTGTGTAGGTAAATCCCCTCTACAAACAAAGGCGATCCCACTAGCCTAACTGAGGTCTAGCAACAATCAAACAACGCTAACACGCAGGTTCCTAATTGCAAAGTAAAGGCCAAGATGAGAGCCTATTTCAAATCCAATGCTTATATTCGTAGAAGGGTTGTCGCTTCCGTTCTTTCGCTTCAGCTGGTCGCAATCCTCGCGATCTCCATGAACAGACACCTGCACATGCAAAGAACAAGACAAGTACAAGCATAAAATCCGGGAAATGCAACTATGTATTAGTCAGAAAGGATACAACTCAAACATCATAATAAAGACACATGAGTGGAACCATAATGATAGTCATCTATTATTATTG
>APFE030859189.1:85421-126463 GCA_000404065.3 Pinus taeda
CAAGACAAAACTCTCTCTCACACAAGTTTACACAAGATGGAAACACTTCACAACCTTCCTTTAGCACTCTAGCAATCCCACACTTATCACACCAGCTGCCTATCAAGCTCACACTATCATCAATATTCAAAACACCATCAGTTCCAAACTAGCAGCTCATGGCAATGGTGGAGGCTTAAATAGGAGAAGGAGTCTCCATGAATGGTGTGAGGATGAGCTTATCTCCAAGGAAGGTGGCTCAAATGATGAAATAGACATGCCAGAGAAGGGAGGGTGACATTTACACGGCCAACAACAAGGTCTGGAGTCATCTGGAAGGCCGGCTGTTAGAACAAACTTGCCCAAACTGGATCATCGTGGGTACATAACGGCACTAGAGCGCTGAAATCGCTACTGAATAACAAAAAAAGTTACATCAACGCGATCAGATATAAAGAATAGACGCGCTGTCACATGAAATTCGACCAGCGCGGGAATCGCGTGTGCTTCCGCACTGACAGCGCATGAGGTCTGTTTTGGAGCGCTCATCAGCGCGTTTATTTTTACAACAGTCGCGATGATAGAAGAACTTTGGCAAAGTGGGTCATTTGACAACATTAGAGAGCATGAGCATGATTAATTGGGTCCCATGACACAGCAAGAAGACTGACAGGGAGACAGTGACAAATTACTGTGTAAAACACATCTATAACTACATCGGGTCCGCTCCTCCATAACATTATCGTAATCAACATTCGTGTCTTCCGGAGGTCCTTTATAAGTCGAGCCCATGACATCACCGATGGCCGATGGCTGATTCTCCTACGGATGCGATATGATATTAAGTCAAACTGTAATGTTGCATTGGGTCCGCAACATATATCGCAATCGGTGCTTTCAGGGGTGATACCCCTTTGTATATTGCAATATACGAGTACCGATAGGCGGATGTGATATAACTGTAGAGCCTTTCATAATATTGCAACGAGTCCGCATGCTTTATTGTGGCAAGGCTTAGAGCCCGAATATATGAAATACACTAAAAAACCATGCTTTGACACACTTAGTGGACTTCACCTGTTTATACACCCGGACAGATATGTCTCGTCAGGTCCACACATATATATCGCTGTCGGGGGTTTTGGGTAGTGGCTCATAGTAGAACCCACCGATCTACAAATATCACTAATATTATATATATATATCTATATATTATTATAATATATAATATAGTTATATATATATATATATATATATAGCTATATAGATATGTATGTATGTATTCTTCTCTGCTTTGGCTCTTTGGCATATATTTCTCCCGATAATCCTAATATGCCTCCGATAGCTCTGTTTTGCTCCTCCGATATGCTCTGTTTTTATATTATGCAATACTCCTCCTATAGCTCTGATAGTTCTATTTTGACTCCTCTGGCTCCTAGAATATTTCCATATTGACATCAATGACAATCTATGTCAACATGAAGTTGTTTCTCATGAGTATCGAATTTGCAGTTTAGTGTAGCAAGATCTCTACATAGTTGGGAATATGACCTTCAATGGGATGAGACTAGAGTATGCCTTGGAAGGCAACTCTAATTTCATTGCATGGAAGGATCACATGGAGGCAATATTGGATGACAATGGATTGCTAGAATATGTCAAGACAAACATTGCAAAACCACAGGCATATGACGCAAGTAACCTAGCCCAATGGAAGAAAGATGTAGCCAAGAAAAGGAGAATAATCTTGGAGGGAGTACGAGACCACATTGTCTCAAATCTACATGGGAAATAAAGTCCTTTTGCAACGTGGAAAGCATTGACATAATTGTTCGAGAATAAAAACGAGCACAGGGAATTGACACTCAAGGATAAACTTTGAAATATCAAGATGTAGAGAATGACACTATCCCGCAATATCTAAGAAGATTTACACAAGTTTGTGATGAACTTGTTGGGATTGGTGTTAATGTTGCAGAATATGACTTGATAAGCTTAACTCTTTTAGGCCTTCCCAAAAGTTGGCATAGCTACCAAGACTCGGTGAACGAAAGGGAGAAATTACTGAATTGGGAATGCTTATGGTCTGATTTGGTACAAGAGGAGATAAGGCAGAAGACCAGAGATGAGACTTCATCCAAGGGCGAGGATGAAGAAAAATTTGAATTGGTTGGAAAGGGAAAGTAGGGAAAAAGGAAGAAATCTCTAACCAAACGAGAATCCAGCCAAGGGGGAAAGAAGACAAATTTGACCAAAATTAAATGCTTCAATTATCATGAATTCGGGCACTATGCCACGGACTATCCACACAAAAAGTTCGAACAATAATACCTCAGGAGGAGCAACAGGTGAACCTTTGGCTTCACAGTTTGAGCTTGACTTCACCCTTATCACATGCATGGCCAACACAATGATGGGGAGCATGTGGTACTTGGACTTAGGTGCATTGTTCTGCATGACAGGGTGTAGAGATTTTTTTAGTGACCTGAAGGAGAAAGATCTTCAGATGCACATCGAGCTGGGGGACGATGGGAGTTACAACATGATCGAGATTGGTATAGTCACCTTTAAGAGGGAGTCAGGATCCCCTCTCAGAATTAGGGATGTCATGTTTGTTCCAGGATTAAAGAAAAATATTATCTCCATTTCAGTTTTGGAAGAACATGGTTATGATGTGATCTTCAGCAAAGAGAAAGCATTTTTGAGACACATATCCATGAGATAGGTGAAGAAGATTAGGGTTTGTGTGAATAACCTATATAAGTTATATGTGGAATATTATGCTGCATTAAGTAGTAAGGCAGAGAAAGTGCAGAGCCGCGATGACGGAGAAATTTGGCACAAAAGACTTGGCCATTGGCATCATGACCCCTTGAATATTATGCAGCAAATAACCACTGGCCTCCATAAAGGAGCACTTGAGAAACAACATGTATGGAAAGGATGTACCTTAGGGAAGTATGCAAAATCCACATTCCATGATTGGGACAACAAAGCAGTATTGGAAAGGATCCACTCTGATTTATGTGGACCTTTATCGATAGCCTCCACTACCAGACACAAATATTATGTTATTTTTATTGATGACTTCTCAAGGAAGTACTTGATCTTCTTCATGCAGAAGAAAGATGAAACATTCTCCAATTTCGTAGAATTCCAGGCATTGGCTGAGAAAGAAACCGACTAAAAAGTAAAGGCTCTCAAGAGTGATAATGGAGGTGAGTATGTTTGGAATGAATTAAAAAAATTATGTGTGAAAGAAGGTATTTGAAGAGTGCTGACAACATCCCACAACCCACAATAAAACGGGGTAGTTGAGAGGAAAAATTGGAGCATTATGGGAGCAATGAGAGCTCTGTTACATGACTCAGGCCTACCTTTGAATTTGTGGGCTCAGGCATGCAACACAATAATCTATTTGTAGAACCAAATTCCTCATCGAATTTTTGGTATGATTGCACTAGAGGAGGCCTTCTTGGGTAGACAGCCGGATGTGTCACACTTTAGGATTTTTGGAGCCTCTATTTACTGCCATGTCTCCAAATAATCAAGGAAGAAGCTTAAGCCAACAACAGAGTTCGGGGTATTTGTGGGTTACATAAAAAATCTTCAAAACTACCATATGTACTTACCTTTGCTCAGAATGAAAACTATGTGAAGGGATGTAAATTTTAATGAGGAGAAAGTGATGTGGTGCTCTCTTGAGAGGGAGTTTCAGATCCCACTCGAAGAGCAAATTTTAGATCCAAAGGAGGAGCCTCAGGAATTTGTGGAGAAACCACAAATTGAGGAGAAGAGAATGGAGACATCCACTAAAGAAGAACCATCTAGTGAAGACAGAAAAAGAAGCAGGGAAGTTGAGAGAATTGTGTAGGGTGTGAGGGAGATGTGGAAGCTCCAAATTTTCATAGGAAAAGGAGTTCACTTAAGAGGTACACTAGCTACATGGATCTAATGATTGATATGGTAGAGACTGAGCCATCCTCTTTCAAGGAAGAAATAGAGAAACCTGTATGGGTTGATGAAATGATGGAAGCGTACGAATACATTGTAAATAAAAATGTTTGGGAAGTTGTCCCAAGACCAGTAGATAAATCAATTGTGGGTTCAAGATGGATCTTCAAATTAAAAAATGTAGCAAACGAAAGCATAGATAAGTATAAGGGTAGATTTATGGCCAAAAGATTCTCTCAAGTTGAGGGAATTGACTATGAGGAGACCTTTGCTCCTATAGCAAGGTATTCATCCATTAGATGAAATTATTTCACTGGCTACATAGATGGGGTGGAAGATCCACTAGATGGATGTAAAATCAACATTTCTCAATGGGGTTATTGAGGAGGATGTGTTCATCGAGAAACCAGAAGGCTTTGAGACATTTGACTAGGAGTCTCATGTGTGCAGACTCAAGCGAGTGTTGTACAGTCTCAAACAAGCACCCCATTTTTGGTACACCATTATTGACAACTATCTCACTAGTTTTGGCTTCACCAAAAGTGAAGCGTATGAAAACCTCTATCACATCTTGGTAGAAGGTAAATTTCCTATTATTGTCTTATATGTTGATGATTTAATTTTAAATGGTGATGAGCAACTGATCAGATCTTGTAAGAATGACCTTGCAAGAGAATTTGAAATGAAAAACATGGGTCTCATGCACTACTTCCTCTAATTGGAAGTATGGCAAGATGATGGGGAACTATTTATGTCTTAAGGCAAGTATGGAAATGAGATACTACATAGATTCTACATGGAGAGTTGTAAACCCGTGGAGACACCTCTAGTGACCAACTGGCAGAAGGAGGATGCCACTTTAAGTGAGGAAGTGGATGCTACCATTTATAGAAATCTAGTGGGTTCACTAATTTATCTTGTGAACACACGACCAGATATGTGTTATGCAGTGAAATAACTAAGCCAAGCTATGGTTAGGTCGACCAAATGTTTTTGAAAGGAAGCTAAGAATTTTTATGGTACCTCAGAGGCAATACCCGTTTTGGACTATGGTACAAACGAACAAAGGGAGTGAAATTATGTGGCTTCACAGATGCAGATTGGGCAGAGAGTCCATTAGAACAAAATATTACATCATGTGGAATTTTTAGTGTTGGGTTTACAACAATTTCCTAGTATAGCAGGAAGCAAATATTTGTGATGCTGCACTTGACAAAAGTAGAATACATGGCTACAAGTCAAGAAGAATGTGAGTGATTTAGATGAGAAAGATACTTCTGGGACTATTTGGTTAGATGATGGATCCAACTGTGATCTATTGTGATAACCAGAGTTGCATTAAGCTATCTGAGAATCATGTATTTCATGATCGATCCAAGCATATAGATATCTAGTATCACCATTTACGAGACTGTGTACAGAGGTGGATAATGTTGCTACAATACATTTCGACAAAGGAACAAGATGCTAAAATTTTGACAAATTCTTTGTCAAGATGGATGTTTGAGTTCCATAGGTGTAGGATAGGGGTGGTTGATAATACCTTTCTTGTTGAGAGGGAGTGTTGAAAAATGCAACAAGAAAGTCTTAATTTGATTTTTCCTTAGTCAAATTGAGAAAATTCGAATTTCCACATCAGTGGACAACTTGAATTCAGTTAGCTCAATAAATTCAAGTTAGAGGAGTTGGAGTTCAGTTAAGTATGTGTGATTGCTAATTTGTAGCAATCAAGGTTAGTTATTTCAATTTTTTCTAGTTAAACTAGTTCTAATTGTTGGAGGAACAAATGGAAGGCTAGTTCTGCAGTGGGACAACAATCTAACTCAGTGATCATCTAGTTAATTGATCAATCAACCCAAAATAGCTAGTGCATGCAACTAATTCGAGTTCCCTAGTTGTGGTGGAGATTCCAAGGTAGTGTAACATCAGTTGTAGACTAGTATTGAGTGTACAAGTGTTGCATGTAGTTAGATGATCAACCTTGGGAATTGTGCAAGGAAATAGGGGCTTAAGCAGATGCAGAAATTGACTAAGTCTGGGTCAAAGCTTCTTAGTGAGCAAAGAGACATGTTATTCACTTGCAGGTTGAGCTTAGATTGAGTTAACAATTGTAATACATATCTATTCATCATATTAATGTAAGAAGGAAAAGGGGTTTTTAGCAGTTTGCTTTCCCCTGGAAAAATATGGTGTGCATATGTGTTATTTCTCATTGTATGACTGTGATTGATGTTACAAATTGTGAACTGAATTCCACAGAGCTGTAGAGTAGGATTGTGGCTTTTGATTTAGATTAAAATTTCATGAGAAGTTACAGTTCTACACCATAATTTCTACAATAAGTCCTTGTAGTGGGCATCAATCCAAGATTTTTTATTTATGCTTGTTCACTTTTCATTTGTAAGAAGAATTACTATCATATAAATGAGTATGGTAATCAAAGAATTGTTATTTTGAAAGATTAATTCACGATTTTTTGATGTGAAAGTTTCAAGGTTTCACCCATTTCAATAATACAAAGGTTCCATTTATTAACTTGTTCATTATACTTCCTAGGAACACTAACAACATGACTATAATTTCTTTCAAAATAACAATCAAAATTGTGAAAATTGCCCATTAATTTGTCGCTAATACATTTTAATTTAATTTCGTCTTATATAGGTTGTTGATTGAAGTCACACACATTTTACATGGAATTTTTCTTCTGAGGAAACCATGGAAGCTAAGAGTCATAATTACTGTTCATGACTCTATACTCATTAAATAGTTAGACATTGTCATTGTTAAGTAGTAGGAATGCTTCCTCATAAAAATGCAAAACAAAGTACTACAAACAATTGACCTCATTTTGTAGCTAGATATTAGTATCATTTGGTGAATCAACTTTCTTTTTAAGCTATAGAAATTTGCAATTGGGATCTATTACCTTGTAGTGAAGTAATCTTAACATGATACTTGACATCATTACTTTTAATTCAAAATGGATCACTATATAATTTTTCCTTTGTTTTGGTACTTTTTGGAATAGAAAATTGGAGCCATAGAAATTTGGGGAATTGAAACTTCTAAACCCTATTCTAGGCATTAGATAACTTTGTGAACAAAGTTCACATCCCTGTTAATGATTAAGAGATTTCCAATGATCGAAAGAGCGCCTCAATTAAAGCTCGCATGAAGAAATTATGTCTCTCGCAAGTTAACTTATACTTTGACAACCCTCGTGCCAAGTGGTTGCCACATTACTGATCTGTTTACTCGCACTTGTGGAATTAGACATGTGTGTATTTTCAAGAAATTTCTAGATGCTCAAACACCCTAATCATAATAGAGAGTTGGATCATGTAATAACTCTAACGCCATAGGGGTATTAGGACATGCTAAGCATTGAGGCAAAATAAAAGTAGCAATTCCATTCCTATTGTAATGATTTTATTAGGAACTATAATCCCCAAATAGTGTAAGATTACAAAGAAGAAGTAATTTCATGCCTTGATAATGATAAAGAATCAATGAAAAAGAAACCACTTTCAGGGGTAAACCTCTCTTTATAGTATATCCAATACACAAGACAAGATGCCTATACAGATGAATCTCCTTTATTATAAATAGGTGATAAAGTGAGTATGATTTAATTTACCACTAAGTTGGTCTAACTGTAAATAATATAATAATAATGAGTGAGGGTTAGGGCCTTAACCTGCCCCCTTTTTAAAAGAGATTTTCCCTCAAAGCATGTAAATGAGGTTGTTTCCTCATGAATTGCTCATCTTTTTATGTAAATTCTTTTGGAGGCATATTATTCCTCTTAATCAGGTTATTCATAATGGTTATATCCCAAAGACAAAGAGAATGCTAATCTATAATTTTTTCTACTCCAAAGATAACTTCTTTTCTTCATCTAATTCTGGAAATTTTGTTTATGTTGGCACAGTTTGTCCCATAACATTTTGTAGACAAATGCATGAAAACACTTATGAAAGAAAGGAGATGAAAAATATAACTCATAAGCCATTTCTCCAATTTCACAAATAATCTTGTAGGGTCCATAAATCGTTGGAGATACACTACAAGGAAAATACCTTCTAGTAGAGGTTATAACGAAGGTTTTTAGTGTTATTAAATTGGCAAAAATTGTCAAAAAAAAATCCGCTAAAACATCCATTTGTGGAAATAGATGTTTTAGCAGAGCTTATAATGGAACTTCATCACAATTGAAAAATTCTGGGTAGTTGGAGGTTTTAGAAAATGTTTTTTTTTTTTTTGGTGCGCTTTATGGAACATGAAGCCCTGATGTGATAATTATAGAAACACACTAGGCTTTATACATAATTAAAAGCGTTAAGGTGTTTAATTGAAAGAGCATAGGAACCTAAATTGTATACCACCCTGATGCTTACAACAAAAAAATGCTCGATGCGTTCAAATAAAAAAGCACAAGACCTTGAAACATATAGTGTGTTGGTGCTTATATAAAAAAATCCCCTGTTGTTCTTTGATGAAGGAATGACTTCGGGGCATGCAAAACATAATTGCAGTTTGAGTGTTTTCTCTTAAACATGAAACACCAAAATGTCTTATTTACATAAAAGCACCAGTATGTTTGTTATATAGAGCATTCGGTGTTGTTAATTTTACTAGTGCACTAGGAATGGAAATAATATTTTATAGAACCAGGGGGTGTTAGTTCTATGAAAGCACTAATGCTTTAAGAGTTACAATGCATTGGGGCATTAATTAAAAACAATGCCAGTGCTTGAAGACTCGAAAGCCACAATGTTGTCGTTGATGAGCCTCAACATTGTAGTAAGAACGTTGCAACTCCTAGGGCTACCGACTTTACTTTATCAAGGTTTCGTACAAACTTGGAGGTGACAGTGCTATGTACACAACAAATGCATCATTCTACTCATGTCACTTCTCAACTAGGGCACTCGATGTTGAAAATAGCAACAAGAAATGATAAAAATAGAATCCAGCTTATTCGAATTTTAATTTGTCCTTGAATTAAAATTCGAATTTAGTCTCACCAACTGCTTGGAATTAATTTATTAATTCATTATGGATTAATTAGTTGGAGAAATTCAAGCTAGAAGTCTTTTTGAAGTCATGCAACAGTTATCCTTAAATTAAGGAGATTATCCCTTAATTAAGGATATAAGATTGAGTTATATTTGAGTTGTAATTAGTTAACTCAGTTTACTAAGTTAAGTCTAGTTAAATTAGTTCCAAACTATTTGAGGGACTAATTGTGAGTTATCAGTCAGTTGATGCATGCATGCACTCAACTAGTGTAGTCCATATAACTAAAGATTCCCTCATCAGAAACTCATGCATGTCTATTCTGAGAGAGACCCAATTGAGCTAAATGTCAAGGACATTGTACTATTAGTTGCATGTTTTCTCCTATAAAGGAAACTCATGCATGCAGTCAGGGAGAAGGTTCCTTGAGGATTGCACAGTTTTGATAGGGTGTAGGATTAGTGTGAGTGATCAGTCTTCCACTTGGTAATTGGAGGATCACCCAGCAGAAACTGTGCAAAGAAATAGGAGCTTGGAAGGCAAAGGAGAAGGCTTGTGAGAAGCTTTGTTTGCCTGTGAGCATCCAGGAGGATTTACTGAGAGCTGGCTAGCTGTGAGAGGTAAGGCTTTGTATAATTTTGATGTATTTCCACCTTGTATGATAATATAGATAGTGGGGTTTTTAGCTGAGGCTTTCCCTTGAGTAGTTTTTGTGTTTCATGTGTATTGGTTCTTCTTCTTCTGGTTATATGTGTTTTGCTCTGATTCAGCTTGATCTTTAAGCTTCCGCAAGTTTGACAGTAGAAATAGACTATAGTATTTTGCTTTGGTATATTGCATTATTGAGTTAATCTATAGTCATATTTTCTACATAGATCTCATAGGTAGATTTGTAGAGAATTTGCAGGAAATTCTACATGGTACTAGAGCCTAGTTTATTGGAGCTGTGAACAATATATGAAGAAGAGAGTTCGAAGTTTGAAGTTTGGGTTTGCAGGTGCAAATCAAATTCTTATCATACGTCAAGGTTAGCCAATGGCGTTCTATGGCTTGAGACTCGAGTATGCCTTGGAAGGCAACTCAAATTACATAGCATGGAAAGATCGCATGGAGGATGTATTAGAAGACAACGACTTGAAGGATTTCATTGATCAGGAAATCCCAAATCCAGGTTCAACTAATCCACAAGAGTTGGCTGAGTGGAAGAAGTGTGTGGTGAGGGTGAGATGGATCATCCTTGAGGGAGTTCAAGACCATATTGTCTCGAGTCTCCATGGGAAGGATACTCCATATTCAATGTGGAAGACATTGAAGTACCTCTACCAGAACAGTAGTGACCAGAGGAAACTGGTGCTTAAGGATAAGCTTTGAAGAATCAAGATGGAGAACGACAATACTATTTCCACATATCTAAACAAGATCACCACTTGCAGAGATGAGCTTGGAAGTGTGAGAATAACTACTACCGATGATGATATGGTGAGCCTCACTCTCCTTGGCCTTCCAAAGAGTTGGAATAGCTACCAGGACTCTATGAATGGAAGGGAGAAACTTCCATATTGGGAACGACTATGGTCGGATCTCATGTAGGAGGAGATTAGGAGGAGCACATGAGATGGTTCTTCATCCAAGGATGATGATGAAGAAAATATGGCCTAAGCAAGTAAGGCAAGGAAAGGGAAGGGGAAGATGTCCCATTCCGAATCGAATTCTTCTCATGGAGGGAAAAAGGTTGACAAGTCTAAAGTGAGATGCTTTAATTGTCACGAGATGGGTCATTTTGCGACTAATTTTTCATCGAAGAATTCCAAGAAGGGATCCTCAGAAGGATCAGAAGGTGAGGCATTAACCTCTCAGTTTGAAATGGACTTCACCCTCATCGCATGCATGGTGTCATCGATGATGGGTTGTGGTTGGCTTCTTGACAGTGGAGCCTCATTCCACATGACCACGATAAAATTTTATTCAATACCTTGGAGGAGAAAGACCTCAAGATGTGCATAGAGATGGGTGATGATGAAAGGTTTAATGTTTCAGGAGTGGGCACAGTTGCTTTTCAGAGGGAGCATGGAGCTCCTATCACCTTGATAGATGTGAAGTATGTGGATGGATTGAAGAATAACTTGATATCGGTCACGATGTTGGAGGACAAAGGCTACGATGTTGTTTTAGTAAGGGAAAGGTTTTCCTTAGACACATCACCATGAGATAGGTGAAATAGATCAGTTCACGAGTTAAGGACCTGTATGCTCTTGAGGTTCAAGATGCATGCAAACCCCTTAGGAGCAAGGAAAATGTTAGATAATTGGTGGTTGAGAGGGAGAGTAAATTACCTCTCAACATGCAGTCCCAGAAGAAGTCTCAGACAATTGTGGAGGAGCCACAATTAGAGTTAGTAGAGGGATCACATGTAGCCATACCTCTAGGTGTGAGGTGGGGCAATATGAAGTGATAGTCCCAAGAAGGCTGAAATTGGGTAGGGTCCATTGAGAGGTTTTATCTCATGGATCGTACCTTGCTACATGAGCCCAAAGTACATAGTAGCTGGAGGAATCAGTGGGATTGATGCAGTCAGAGATCAAAGTGACAAAGGCTAGAGTAGTGTTATAGACATTTTTGGGCACTTCAACCCCAAGCATAAATGTCCATAAACTGAGGGCTCCTAAGTACCTAAAAGTATTGCTTCACTGCCTAAAGGAACAAGGTCAGCTGATTACATCATCTCCCAGAAGTTCTCCACTAAAAAATGCTCATAAATGGTCAAAACTGGACCATACTGAAACCCTAGTGTAGAGGGAGCGATGCATATCACCTTCCCAGTGTATAGGGTGTGATGCATACTTAATTGCTCCTCTGTAGGGTGCGATGGTCGGGAATGGACAAGTGAAAGGGACCAAATGCGAGGTGGAAGATCATGGAATCTTCCAGAAGCTTCCCCTCTGACACTTTCCTCTTTGTTTTCGACCAGGGATGAGTAAGATATCATCATTCTCCAAGTGGAAGCAGGAACTATCAGAGAGAGGACAGTAATCAAGATCCCAGAAGATGACTCACCTCCCTATAATCATCTATATATGGATCCCTCATCACAGAGATCCAGAGGTTGGAATTTTGTATCTTATAGAGAAGTGCTGTTGGTTTTCTGGTGTAGATTCATAGTGTTGGGTGATCTAAGCTTTGCTTGAGGTGAATAAGGGCTTTCTAGCTGGAGGATGATGTTGGGTCAGAACATATGGTTGTAATCCTCTTGCTACTTTTCATCTTAATCAAGCTATTATAGTTTTCCTCCATATTCTTGTGTACTTGTTTATATATGCATTTGTATGGTTAACACACATCTGGTCCTGTGTTATTTATGAATATAGATCTTTGTTTCTTCGATAATAGTATGTTGCTGTGATTCCACAGGTGCTCTTTAAAGCTGGGCAGACAAAGAAGAGGCAGCGAAGCTCTATCAAGAAGGAGAGGAAATCAAGTGCAAGACTAAGGTTGGTCTTCTTGGTTCTCCTCTTGTCTATTTTCATAAAGGAAAACGAAAGTATACTTTACTTGTTTGTTTCTAAGATAGCCACCCATCTTAGTGGGAATAGAAGCATCCGAGTGGACACTATTCCTGGTAACAAGTAGTCAAATACTGAAGGGCACAGAGAAGGACTGACAACAGTGCAGAAAGGATGAGTCAGCAGAAGCGTAGAGTTTTCAGTTGACAGAGGCAATAGTAGTCAGAGACTTTGATGACAGAGGCATCATTCTGATTTAGGTTGGATGTTTTTTTGTTTCTGGAGTTTCTAGAGCAACAACACTAGAGAGAAGTGTTACATGTAGAACATTCCAAAGGTTCAGGATCAGGATTGAGTTGAATTCCTTTCTTGTTGAGAGGGAGTGTTGAAAATAGCAACAAGAAATGATAAAAATAGAATCCAAAATATTCCAATTTTAATTTGTTCTTGAATTAAAATTCAAATTAGTCTCACCAAGTGCTTGGAATTAATTAATTAATTCATTATGGATTAGTTAGTCAGAGAAATTAAAGTTAGAAGTATTTCTGAAGTCATGCAATAGTTATCCCTTAAATTAAGGAGATTATCCCTTAATTAAGGAGATAAGATTGAGTTATATTTGAGTTGCAATTAGTTAACTCAATTTACTGAGTTAAGTCTAGTTAAATTAGTTCCAAACTATTTGAGGGACTAATTGTGAGTTATTAGTTAGTTGATGCATGCATGCACTCAACTAGTGTACTCTAGATAACTGAAGATTCCCTCATCAGAAAATCATGCATGTCTATTATGAGAAAGACCTAGTTGAGCTAAATGTCAAGGATAATGTACTATCAGTTGCATGTTTTCTCCTATAAAGGAAACTCATGCATGCAATCAAGGAGAAGGTTCCTTGAGGATTGCGCAGTTCTGACAGGGTGTAGGATTAGTGTGAGTGATCAGTCTTCCACTTGGTAATAGGAGGATCACCCAGGAGAAACTGTGCAAGGAAATAGGAGCTTGGAGGGTAGAGGAGAAGGCTTGTGAGAATCTTTGTTTACCTATGAAAATCCAGGAGGATTGTACTGAGAGCTAGCTAGCTGTGAGAGCTAAGGCTTTGTATAATTCTGATGTATTTCCACCATGTATGATAATACAAATAGTGGGGTTTTTAGGTGAGGCTTTCCCCTGAGTAGTTTCTATGTTTCATGTGTATTGATTCTTATTCTTCTGGTTATACGTGTTCTTCTCTAATTCAACTCGATCTTTAAGCTTCCACAAGTTTGATAGTAGAAGTAGATTATAGTATTTTTCTTTGGTATATTGCATTGTTGAGTTAATCTATAGCCAAATTTTCTACATAGATCTCCGAGGTAGATTTGTAGAGAATTTGCAAGAAATTCTACACTTGACCATTAGGGTTCCATACCATTCCTCTATTGGACTAAATGGATTCTGGTTATTAACAGTGGAATGCAAAACTAGTTTTAGTGCAGGAAAAGTAAATGCTTGTCAATTCAGGAAATGAAAGCTGCTAGCTTGTAAATGTTATTAAATGACATAAATCATCTAGCTATGAAATGACAAAAATCATTTGCAGGAAGGAAACTATGCTAACCTTGCACTTGATCATCTAACTACCAGAACTTCTTGAAAATAGGAAATTATTCTATCATTTCAAAAGCCAAACATGCATGCATTAATTATCTCATTTACACTTGCAGAATAGATAAAAGTCCTAATTGCTAAATTCAGAAATACAAAAGCTAATGCTATCCGATCTCGCAGGAGGTAAATGAATGCAAAGGCTAGTCTAGGTGAGACTTCTGGTCATGGAGTTCAAGCTAAGGGGTTAACCTACTCCTACACTAGGCTATACTAGCATTTCAGGTCAAAACATGGTCAAAACAGGTAGCTATAGGTTTTCTATAGGAAACTTCTACAAGATGCCCTAAACTACTACAGGATGTCCTGTACTACTACATGAAGTTGACTGAGAGGTTTAGGAGGACAATAATGGTGAGATGAAGTGTTGGAAGGGTGCATGACAATTGTGGAAGGTGTAGGGAAGGTTAACATAACCCAAGGCCAAGTTTAACACTCCAAGAAGGCTGGATTTGCCTAAGACAACTTGCTCATGGTGGATGGGAAACGAAGGTTCAACATATGGTGGGTATGCGTCAACAGAAGGTGGAGGAGTCCTAGGTGGAGTTGGTTGGAGTGTCCCTTCCTGCAGATCAACAATCCTTGCAATAAAACCTGTCTCTCTTTTCATTTACAAATTATTACATGTCAACATGGAAAATATGAGTTGAATTTAGAAAGTCTGATATAACTATTATTAAAGACTAGACATGTGGAATAGAATACCTTCTAAGCTACAAAAATATTAAGAAGTAAAATAACAACTACAAATATTTCCAAGGAATCATAAATAGCTATCTAGCTAAGAATGAAACTTAACCTAGGCAATGAATAAAGGAAAAAATCTATGTTTGGGCTGTGAGAGTGGGGTCCCCTAATCATGATGCCATAAGGGAGATGAGAGGGAGGTCATTGTCACAAGCTTTTCTGATATATTTTCCTTCACTAGAATGCAACACTAATATACTCGTTAAGCTAATGAAAGCATGGATAAGAAAAACCTTAATCAACTTTTAAAGCTAAACAGAAACATAAATAAACTACAACAGTTAATCAACATTCTAAGCTAAGAATACAGATAGATACAAAGGAAAGGAACTTATGCTACTAAGGCTGGGCCCTAACCCTAGAGCTTTAGCCCTTTGAGTCAACTCAGTGTTGGATCAAAACAAAGTTTCTCATTATCATAAAAATGTCAAATACATCATAATAATAATAGCCAAATGTGCTTCAACTTAATGGCCTCTTGGCTACAATAAAACTTCGAATCCTAATGAGTCCCTTAGCTTTCTTTTTTATACGAAACTAGAGCTATCAACAACTCCGTATAAAATAGGGATACTTGGATCCCTAACTCAATAATAAATTTTCCTTGACTGGAACTAGATTGGCTACCAATGAACTCGGCTTGCTTGGCTACCAGTGATACCGAGCTGATGAGATAGAGTGGGAGAATCTTCAAATGGTTTGAGGAGTTAAGGAGGGAGAACACTTGCTATAATATCTCTTTCTTGTCTACTCTGAGTCCCTGCACTCAATTCAACTAAAAAATGCTCCAATTTCTTGCATTCAACACATATTAGGCCATATGATGTAGTAACTCACTTTTGTTATTTTAACTAAGAAAAATATAATAAAACCTGTAAATAAATGTGAGAAAAGACAATTTAATAAGTTGGAGAGTGGCATTGTGACTCATATTGTTTACCTATTGATGAGCCTCATCATCACCCCCCTACTGAAAATGTTTCGCGTCCTCTGAGAAACCTAATCATCTATATCCATATCCTTCATAACCTTGGTGGCCTCCCTGACATCCCAATCTTATGTGGCTGGTGTCTCTACCTGAGGATAGAACCCTGCATTTTTCTCTATCTCTTCCCCCTACTTTCTTTCCTCTTCTTCCTTCCTACCTTCCAGAAAACCCAACAATAAAGGTGGACTGAGCTTAAGTTTAATCCAATTTATCTTTAGTCATTGCATGGCCTTTTTATAGAAGGGTGTTCTCTCTAATGCATTCCTCGGTCTCTCAGGAGAGTGATACTCCCTGATCCTGAGATTCTGTGGCATGTTATTCCATCTCCTTTAGCTTTCTTGTTGGATCTCAGTCCCCAATAGTCTTAAAGTGTCCTCAAAATGGGAGATGGTCTATTATTGGGTAGCTAGGTATCTTAGTGAAAGTTGAGCATCATTGGAAATGATGTTGTAGTTACTGATTACAACACTTGAGTTTATTTGATTTGCCCTGATGTATAGGGGTTCCTTTTCCTTTTTTCTACTATTCTCTTCACCTCCTCAGCCCTGGCTTCCTCATGACTCATCCATTATGGAAGGCCATCGACTACAAGTCTCCCAACTTTGCGTTGGGGTCCCAAACATTCAGGTTTGTTAAGGAAATGTTGTGCAAGTAGAATTTAGATACCTTGGCATTGTCCTCAAGGGTACTCTTATCACACTAATCAATGAAATGCTTGTAATCCTGGAATGGCATGGTCCCCTATTGTGCCAATGTATTAATTTAGAATTGCATCCATTGGTCCTTTAGGTATAGTGCATAGGATTTGGATGGAACTCTACATTGAAGTGCCTCCATGGAGAGTCTTGCAATGGTGGCCGATTAGGTCTCCTTTTCTTGCAATTTCCTCCTCAGCCAATTGTTTTCTTCCTGTAACTATGTTCTCATGGTGTATTCTCTATCTCTCAATTCACTCAACTTCTTTCCCATCTCTACGAGCCTTTCTTCTATAAGGCCCACATATTCTACTTTCTTTGATTTAGCAATATGCATCCATCGATGTTTCCTTCCTCTTTCTTTTTCAATTTCAAAGAAGAGAGGGATTGCAAATTTCTGTCGGATCACTCTACCTCCTTCAATGAACTTGTAGCAAGAGCTAAAGTTTGGCTGTGGAATATGCTCCTGTAGCTCTGTAAAATATCCCTCAATTGTCTTTGGAGAAGCTACCCCCTCCTGTGCTTGTGGTGTCGCTTCTTTGCCTCTTTTTTTCCCCTACTGCTCTTCCTGTAGCACTGCCAGTGTTTCCTGCAACACTATTTTGGGATCCTGTAGTAGGTATTTTCCTTTCTGTTGGAGTTTTACATGTGCCTTGGGCTACTTGGCTAAGGTTGACCTGGTGAGAGGTTTCTTGACATAGGTAATGGGAGCCTTTGGGGTTTCTTCTAGTGATGTGACTTTCTCAGTCTTCATTCTCATGGATTCTAGCTCCTCCTCTTTACTTGGTGATTCTTCAATTACAATAGGGGTTTTTGTGGGGGTTTGTGGCTTCCTTGCTTAATCCTAGTGCTTCTTCTTGTTTTGAAATAGAGGGGAGTTTGTCTCTACCTTTTCTTTGTGGATTTTATGGGTGTGCTTAAAGATGCTAAAGAAACAACTGCCGCCTTTTCAGTGGGTTCAGGAGACAACCTTCCCTAGTCTGGGGATATCTCCTCCTCTTCAATTGCAGTGGTATTCTCAAGGTTGGTATATTTATGTTGCTCCTCTTCTTCTCTCTTTTTTTCTTCCTGTGTTTTGTCTGTCTCTGCCTCTTCTTCTTCTTTTTCTCCTCCTCTTCCTCCTTCTTCTTCTTCACTTGAATCTGGGTTCTCACCAAGTGCAAGGAATTGGGTCTCCAGGAATGCTTCTCTCTCCATATCTCTGAATGTGTACTAGAGGATAGGGACTCTTGATCTACTCAAAACATCTTCTACTATCAGCTTGATGAGACCATGACATACTAATTATTGTTGCTTTCCCTCTTTCACCTTCTGGCTCATGTCTATTATTGATTGTAGGAGAAAAGAGGGCACACTTAATCTTTGGGCTATGGGCAACTTGGTTTGAAATCTCAATTCGTGGAGCAACATGAACTGGTAGCCATAAACTACACTTAGTCTCCCTTCACAAGAAATTTATTTAAGGATGTGGTAGGCTACATCATCCCAGGGATAGGGAAGACTCTCCCTTCTGACCCAATTTTTGTCTTCAATTGGCTCTCATCATTGGTGAAGAAAGTTTTCTTAGAAAAGGTGATGCTGGCCTTGTATTCCCTTCTCCAATTTACCCCTAGAGGAAGTGTTGTCACTTTGCTGATCACCTCAGGATTGATGGTAAGGGACAACCCTCTTACCACAGTGGTAGCACTTGTTCTTGCTTGATGATTTAGTGCCATGGAAAACTCATAAGTTATATCATCATCATATCCCTTGAGAAACTCAAAGAAGCCTAACCAGTGATGCCTCCTAAAGATGTCTACCACAGGGGGATGAAGGTGAATTCTTAATGTATCTGTGGGATCTCTCCTATTGAATCTGCCTCCCATTTTCTTCTCTGGTTTCAACAAAGTGCAGGAGGTTTTGTAGGATAGCTTCAGTATGAATTTTAGGGTAGATGAGAGCTAAAATTCTTAGTGGATGATAACAACTACAAAAATCATTATAGCCACATTTTTTTTTTTACTTTTATAGCTTTAGACTCTTTTTAATTCCCAAGCTAACTGTAATTACTAAGATAGTGCAGAGTGTATCAGTTATGGAAACCACGAACAAAGGAGAGATAGGCTACTTACTTCTCACTATAATGCCTAGGATTTACGACAATTAAGGACCAAGTTGACCCTAGGCACACCCTTGTATACTTCTTGTGGAATTTCAAAGTTTCCTTTAGCTTCTTGTAGCCTTATGTGATTCATCTAGTTGTTTTCTGTAGGATGGCCAAAGCAGGGCTCAAATTTTTCGATGGCTTCCCAAGTTGGTCCCTATCTCCTTTATTTCAAAATGAGTGAGAAATGCATGAAAGTTTGGTGTTTTTATGCTATTTATGGTTGAGGCTCGGAGTGCTGTGTTGGTTGGAAGTGGTATCAGATTTCCTAATTGTGACTGTTGTACCACCGTTGGTGATCATTCACTTGCTCCTCGTAATCATCACCCACTCCCTCTTAACTGATTTAGACCACCTTTCTAATTGATTCCCACTAATGTGACATCCTTACTGTTATCACTCAGGTTGTCCCTAGGCTCCTAATAGGGATACGGCCGAGGTAACCACAAACCAATCTTCTGATTGCAGGTTCTAGCCCACCTGCAATCGGAGAGGGCTCTCTCCTTTTGATTCAACCTTAGTTGATGATTTTAGGCTAGCTTCCTGACTTCAAGGGAATGTTGACTGTGATTGGAAGGAAGGTATGATTCTCGAGTAAAGAGGCACAGTAAGGTGTTATAAGTTCTGAACCATTGGGCATGGAGTCACAGATTGAGGCATGCGAGTGTTTTCTTGGTCACAAGGGGATACAGAGCGGGATAGCCACACATGATACAATACTCGGTCTGCTGAAAGTATGGAATGAACATCAGGGATGAAAGGCAAAAGAGAATCATTCCATCATGCTGATAAAGAGGAGAAGTGGAAGAGTGGGATCCCAGAGCAGTTAAGAATTCCTAAGACATGCACTCATATGTGAAAGAAACAGGGTAAACCAGATCATTTAAGAATACAGGCTCATAACTGTTTCTAAAGAAAACATTGAAAAACGCAGAAATTGAACTTAAGGTGTATTGGAACAAATCTTAAGCTATTCTTTTTTCCTGCAATTTAGAAAGGTGGAAAGATGATAAAACATAAAATAAAACAGGGGAGAAGAACACTTATTGGATCATGCAGAGACATAGGAATTCCGTGATCATTCCTTGGCCAAGAGAAAACATCAAGTTGTTTTACAATCCATGCTTTCAACAATCTTTGATTATGGAAAATTATGACAGTTACAGTGCGAGTCTCTGTTCAGAGAAAATGCTGGAAAGAAGACTGACTAACAACTACTACCAACTAACCAACCCCTCACAACATTGCTTAGGGTGGTATTTATAAACAAAATATCGGAAAGACATCATTACAAATGACCTTGACAGGTCTACTTAGAACTCTTCAAAAATCTAAACGCTGCTGGAATTAAATGCAAGTAAATATTTTTGGCTGCGCTGGGGGCAGCTGAATCGGAACAGGTGACGAGGTGGCCCTTGGGGACCAGATGCGGTGCTGCTGGAGTGAATGAGCTTCGGGGCTGCAGTTTCAGCTTTGGTGCGAATTGAATGTGCAATTATTATGATTTGAGAGCTTCAAGTAGTTTCGCTCTCCTTCTGTGAATCCGCTGGAAGATATTCAATTTTCTCTTGCTTTGGGCTGCTGCTCAAGATATTCTCTGATACACTTTGCTGCTACATTGATGGTTTCTGCCGTCGACTGATACTCTTTGACACGCTTGAAGTCTGCTGATTTGATCTGATACACTTTAAACTCTGCGAATGATCTGCTATTGTTTTCAAACCGGATCCTTTGGCACATTTGGGCGATTTTCGGGCTTTTTCAGCGCGCAGTGGGCTCGGCAATCAGAAGATTCCCTGAAGATTCCTCAAAATGGCCTATTTCCCGTAGCGATGTCGTTATTCGCGCATCGAAAACTTCCTCTGTTTCTTGATCTGGAGCTCCGAAGTGCAACTTTTCTTCCTGCGCGAAGCTTTTTCGGCTTTTCTGGCTGCTGACGTAAGCACTGCGTCGGCTGTACGGTGGATGACATCATCAGTGGGTCCCTGGTACAGTGCGACGTGGTAAGGTACTGGATGAACTGTTGGTGAAGAGGTTTCGATGCGATATTGCGTCGGCCAGGAAAGAGGGGGATCATTGGGTTAGACATTGGTGCTTGCCACTGCCGATATGCGATATCGCGATATCGCATCGGCGGATAGGGAGGGGTGAAAAAATTGGACACTCAGCGGTTGTGATCACCGATCGCCGATTTCGCGATGTCGCATCGGCGAGGGACGGATGGGCATTGTTTTGCATGAAAGTGAGATGGCGAGATTGCGATGCGAAAACGGCTTTGAGGGGGAAAAAGGTAAGTAAGTGGGTGTGAAGGGCTTTTGAAGTTTCGGAAGGGGTCCGACTACTTCGGGGGAACTTTATACTTAGGAAGGAGTCCATAGTATCTGGAAGGTGGTTTCAGAGCTTGGGTTCTTGCTTAGTTTCTGACAAACTAAACAATTCATGGGACTTGCTATGGTTATTTTTCAACCAGGGGAGGGATATTACGTAGGGGAATTTACTTAATATTAATAAGGGGACGGGAAAAATAGGGAGCTAAATAATAATGTTAGTGGTTAATATGGAGATGGTAAGAAAGCGCTAAGTTCGGGAGAACTTAGGCTGTTACAGGGGGTAGGACCATACTTTTGAAGAAAAAATGAAACAACTTTGAGCAAAGCAGATCTTAACTCAACCGGAGTGTGAAGATGATGAACTTAAGAGGTATCAAGCAGATCTTGACCTCTTTTGGGGATGTTAGTTAATGATTGGGGAAAACAGAGAAGGGGAGTTAGTTATACCTCTTTTGAGCTTTTATGCTTACAAATCCTTGCTGATTATGTTCTGCATGATATGATACCTGAAAACCTGGAACTGGTCAGCAATTCAACAACCTCAGAACTACCTACCCAGCCTACTTGCCTAGCATTTTTTATTATTTTGCTTGGGAGTGCACTTAGACTTGCAAACCCATCATTATTTTTTCTTTTGATGCTTTTCCTATCTACATACTACCCTTATTTCTTCCAGAGCCCAGATTAAGCTGTTGGGCTCGTCTGTTTCTCTACCTATCTAAGAATCTGCCAAGATTAAACTGTTTGGACAGATTTGCAATCTCTATATTCTAAAACATGAAATTTAAACCTAGGGAGACCAAGATTAAACTATTTGGACCTCCCTTTAATTAAAAGTAGCGATACCGGGATAACTTTACAAAATTTGAAGGCAATTGATGAACTTGAAGTAGCCTTCTTCATTTGGAGACTGTTTGAGCAAATATGGAGCATTGCAGCAAGAAAAGTACGACATATTTGGCCTGTGAAAAGCCAATCATGAAAAATGAATACCTGCTACAGCAGGAGCTAACACTTACGTGGCATGCTGATTGAAAGATCACTTTTTGATCATGATCTGAGGGTGGCCAAGTTAAATGGCCACCTCCAACTTATAAAAAAGGCATTTCTTCAACATTTACACACTTTTCATCATATCGTACCTAGGGAAGAGATGAGTAAGTTAGTATACCTAAGCCCACGTTTTGCTGATTAGTGCATGTTGGAGTAGTTGAATTTTTTGTTGCTACTCAGGGAAGTGCTTCCTTTCTCTCTTTCAGTGTTTTTTGTTTGGCTCCTGTATAACTGACTGTTTGTCTTGTTCATGTGCGTAGGTGCCTGATATTCTTTTTTTGTTGCTGCTACTGTGTAGTCTTGCTAGGAAGAAAAAGTTATTGATGGATGATGGTACTCTTCCTTACTTTGGTTGGGTGGACAACTGAGATTCAGGCTATTTGTAGTAGTGGCACAAGTTGCTACATGAGATCCTGTATCTGCTACAGGAAATCCTGTAACAACCCCTTTTTCTTCCTTTTCAAGGTTTTCTTTCTTCAGAAGGATGGTGGAAAGTGGTGTAGGGGTTGGAGGATGATAACAAAGCTTTGATGGAGTGGTAGGGGTGTGGAAATGGAGGAAATGTCCCCCTTTTTTTATTATATTTTTTTTTGACATTTTCTCGTGTTTTTTTTGAATGAGACAAAGTTAGTTATGGGTATGGTGATGTGAATTAGGGATGCATGGGTGATAGGTGAGTGGTTTGATGAATTGTAGGGATCCTAATAAACCTAGAATAAGAATGCAAGATGATTTTATTACCAAGTCCCCTTTCCTATATCATTTCAGGACATCTTGTAGTGCTACAAGATCTTCCTATAGCAGCTACAGGACATCCTATAGCACACCAGAAAATTCCAAAAAAAACTAGTTTTTGAGGCTCGAAAATGGATATGAGTGGTAGGAATATGGTTGAAATGGATGAGATGGAGTGGATGGAGGGAGAAATGGAATTAAATTGAGCATGTTGTCCCTATGGCTCTGCAATTGCCATTGTCTTAAAAAACCTACAAAATGATAGAATTTATTAATGGACAGGTTGGAGTTCCCTGTCATGGTAGTTTTTGTTTTTTTTCTCTTTTTTTTGAGGGACACATAAGCTACCTCAGGAGAGGTTTTCAACCTGCTTGCCTGCCCTGGGTGCCTTAAGGGAGGTTTTTACCCAGGGATCTTTTTGTTTTTCACTCCTAGGCTACCTCAGGGAGAGTTTCAACCCAAGAGATGGCCTCATATGGCTCATCGAGGTTTTCATCTAGGCCTCTTATTGCATATCTTTTTGCACAAATAAAAACATTTTTCAATAATTCCGTGACTTGGAATCTAGGATACTTCCAATCACATTTACTTCCTTTCTAATGGTGTTGATGAAATCTTCCCTGGACATAGGTATTTTGTAAGCCTTCAACCTGTATCCATTGAAAAGCAAGGAAATACCTTCCTCATCAATGGTCCTAATTTGAAAAACTCCATTATCATGGCACTTCTCTATAAGGTATGGGCCTAACCACCTTGTCATGAATTTTCCTTTGAAGTCCTTGAACCTGGAGTCATATAGCAGTGCCCAATCCCCTTATTGAAAGACCTTGTCATTGATGTTCTTTTCATGCCAAACATTCCTTTGTACTTGGGTAACTTCAGTGTTTAGGAGGGCTTGCATTCAAAATTCATCTATTCGACTGGAGAAACCTCTCTTGTTGTGCCTTTGTGACATCCAAATCCAAATGTGTTTCCATTCTCAAGGTGTTGTACTCAAACTCAATGGAGAGCAAAGCCTTCTTCCCATAGACCAAGTCATTAGGAGTGAAACCAATAGTTATCTTCAAGTTGTATTGTAGGCCCAAGTGGCCTCCACTAGTCTTTCTGACCAATCCTTTTTGTTGCTGCTCACAATATTTGTGAGGATTCCTTCTAATTCTTTATTAGTGACCTCTACTTATCCATTGGCCTGAGGATTATAGGAAATATATGTTCTATGCTTTATCCCATTTTGTCTTAACAAAATTTCGATTAGATGTGATGTGAATTGAGCTCCTTAATCAATGACTAGCTCTCTAGGGTACCCAAATTTGTAAAACACATTTTCCATCAAGAACTCAACCACTTTCTCCTCTGTTTCTACCTTGACAGCCTTGGTCTCAACCCACTTTCTCAAATAATCAGTGCATACAATTATGTACTTTTTCTTCCTTTATGGTGGATCATTTGGTCCAATGAAATCGATGCACCACTTGTCATATGGATCTAAAGCCACCTGAGGTTGTAAGGGAATTCATCCTTGGGATCCAGTTTCCCCATCCTTTGCCACTGATCACATTGACTGGTTTACCTTCTTTCATCTTGATGGACAATGGGCCAGTAGTAGCCAACTTGCAGTACCTTGAAAGTTGTCATCTTGGCAACAAAGTGACCTCCACAAGGCCCATCATGATAGGTCAAGAGGATGTAAAAGAATTCCTCCTCCCTGACACACCTCCTCAAAGTTTGATCTGGGCCCAGTTTGAAGAGATTTCTCCCAATCTAGGTGAATGGGGTGCTCTTCCTTGCAATCCTGCTCTTCTCCCTAGATGACAGATTCAAAGGGAACTTTGCAGCAACTAGGTAGTTGGATATGTTAGCAAACCATCGAGAGAGAACTGAAATAAAAAATAAATGCTTATCTAGAAGCTGATCATAAACCATCCCTTCTTCACCTGTAGGAAAAGAAAGTCTAGATGAAAAATCCACAACTACATTTTGTTTACTTAGCTTATCAATGATGGTTAAATCAAACTGCTGCAATAAAAGAAACCATATAATAATTCTAGCATTCACATCAGGATTTTTCATTAAGTACTTGATAGAAGAATGGTTAGTATGCACAAAGGTTTGATAAAAAATGATGTAGTGCCTAAATTTATTCAAGGAATGGACAACAACTAGGAATTACTTCTTAGTCATAGTGTAGTTCAGTTAAGCCTTAGACAGATTTTTGCTAATGAAGTAAATGTCGTAAGGAAACTTTTCATCTATCTATCGTAGAGTTAATCCTACAAATTTTTCAGATGCATCAACATGGATGTGCAAAGGAAGAGCCCAATTCGAGCCTCTAAGTATGGGCGCAGTAGTCAACTTATCCTTCAAGGTTTCTAGGGCCTCTTGGCAACTACCCGACCAACAAAATTCAGAGTCCTTAGCCAGTAGTCCAAACAATGGTGAGACTACTTTACTGAAGTCTTTGATAAATATCCTATAGTATCCAGCTAAGCCCAAGAAAGTCCTAACACCCTTCTGCTTTTGAGGAGTAGGGACCCTTTTTATATTGGAAATTTTATTTGGGTCCACTTTTATTACTTCCTGGGATATCAAATCACCCAAAATAGTTCCTGCGTTCATCAAGAATTCACACTTCTGAGGACTAAGTGATAGGTTCATTTAAATGCACTTCTTTAATACTTTCCCCAAGTTAGAGAGAGCCTCCAGGAAGTCACACCCATAGGGAGTGAAATCATCCATATATATTTCTATAGAGTCATGGACTAGCTCAACAAAGATGCTCATAACTTCCCTTTGAAAATTGGCAGGGGCATTATATAATCCAAAAGGAAGAACCCTGTAAGAAAGAGTAACTGAAGGAGAAGTGAAGGTGGTTTTATATTGGTCCTCTAGGCTAATATAGATCTGATTATAGCCACTAAATCCATCCAGGAAAGATAAGAACTTCTTCCCTGCAAGGCCATCCAAGACCTGATCAATGAAAGGTAGAGGAAAATTGTCTTTTTTGGTGGCTTTGTTTAACTCTCTGTAATCCACACATATCCCCCATTTTCCATTCTTCTTTGGGACCAAAACTAGTGGGGACACCCACTCATTATCTGACATGGGGTAAATGAACCCTGCATCTAACAATTTTTGCAACTCTTCCTTCACCATGTCTTTAAGGGTTGGGTTCATTCTCCTCTGAGGTTGGCACACTGGTTTTCATCCTTCCTTGATGTAGATGTGGTGAGTACACAACGAAGGATGCACTCCCTTCATTTCCTTATAGCTCCTAGCAAAAACATCCAAGTGCTCTCTCATCATGTTGTACAACTTATCTTCTTGGTTGGTTGAGAGGGAGGGGTTGATTTTCAATGTTCTAGATGGACCAAATTCTACCATTTTGACATGAGTAGACTATGGTCAACTAGGCATAAATCAATCCAAAGGGTTATCTTCGGATTCCTTCACCAGCTGATCAAGAGGCATGGCATTGGGGGGATGGGTATGAAGGATTTAAT
Source organism: Pinus taeda (assembly GCA_000404065.3). Taxonomy (NCBI): domain Eukaryota; kingdom Viridiplantae; phylum Streptophyta; class Pinopsida; order Pinales; family Pinaceae; genus Pinus; species Pinus taeda. The sequence goes on from APFE030859189.1 coordinate 111,712, forward strand.
GAATGAGGTCATCTTCATCAGGTTTCCCTCCTCTTATAATAGCGTCTAGGGTACATATTGGATAGGATGTGGTATCATATACTTCATCTTCACCTTCCTCCTCCAACCACAAGGGTAGGTCATGCTCTAGGGATGGTTCAGTAGGAGGGTACAAGACCAACTATTTGGACGAATTCCCATTCTTAATGGTCATGTTCCTAGCTCTACAACTTATGTAAGCATCAATAGTGGCTAACGATGGTCTTCCAAGGATGAGAGGATAACCATTGAATTTTGTCATGGGCTGGAGAACTAAGAGGTCAACATGATACTCCCAGGAATTAATAGAGACCATTACATCCTTAACAACTACCTCGGGAGCTACTGTGGACCTATCTACAAGTTGTAGTACTATTGTGATATTTCTTAAGGATCCTTGGAGATTTAGTTTGAGCATGGTATCCTTAGTAATCACATTGATTGCATCCCCGAGATCAATCAAGGTGTGAGGGACAATGATTCCATCAATGTGAACATCTATTATAGGACTTCTAGGGTTTGTATACTTTGGGAAAATTACTCTCCCCAACATTAGGTCAGACAATTGACCAATTACATCGATGATAGGGGTGTATTTCTCTCTCCTCCTAGGAAGTTTAAAGCATTTCTACTTGATTAACTTGTTTTAGATGGGGACATCCTTGATGGCTTGGAGGAGTAGGATTTTCACACAAAATTTTCAATTCTACCAGAAGTTCAGTATTTTTTGGGGTGTTCTGGTTAGGATGGATCAATATTCTAGGAAAAGGAGGTGGATTGGCTTTAGGAACACTCTCTTCATTTTCCTCTTCAAGCTCCTCAGGTGGAGATGGAGGTTGGTTATCTGGTAGCACACTTCTAGACCTGAGGTGAATTTCTTGAATCTCCACAACATAGGTAGGGTAATATGTCTCCCCACTATAAAACTCCTGTGCCTGCATGTTGTTCAGGTTTTGATTTGGTTGGGAAAGCATCTAAGGTTTCTTGGGTGGAGCATGATGAACTAACTTTGGTTGAGATGGAGGTGGAGGTAGTAAAGCATGAGGTTGGTTGAATTGAGGCCTCTAACCTTGTGATGGGGTATTCCAATGAGGATGTGGAGAAGCATATGGCTGAAATGATTGATTGGAAGGTTGGGAAGGATACTAAGGTGCATAAGACCAGGGAGAAGGTGTGGACCATGAAGCATGAGTAGGAGAACACCAAGGGGTAAGGGGTGCATTCTGATTATGATTGTAATAGGAATAAGATGCACCTTGCATGCCCTACTGGTATGGTCGAGGTCCTTGAGGCCTCCTTTGGTTGATATAATAGAGTTTTCAAACCCCCCTTTGGCACCTTCATATACAACTTTCAATCCAGACTAAGAAGGGCACTTATCTATGGAATGGTTTCCCTCACAAACCGAGCATACATCTATAAGATTTAGTGGACATTGATTTATGGGGTGCCTCCTAGTGCATTTAGGGTAAAATATATCTAAGTCTCTTTCTACTTCCTCTTGTTCCCTCTTGATCTTCATAATGCCCATTTGTAGAGAAAAGATGTGCAACATTTCACCTTTAAAGTCCTCTAACATGTTTCCAATTTCATTCTTCATTGATGTGATGGAGGAAGAGGAACTGGGCAAAGCTTGACTAGCCCTATTCTTACTTCTGACAGTCCTAAAATGGTTTTTGAACACTGTATTGATATCATTATAGGGTAGCTGATAAATGTCCCCTCCAGACTGCTTGTTTAGAGTTTCCAGTATGTCATCCTTGATTTCCATAGGAAGGAATAACTTGAGTGATTCAGGGTCAAGGGTGCATCTGCCCATTTTTTAATTGAGTTGGAATATTTCCTCATAATCCTCTAAGGATTCATAAGGTCCTAGGGTTATTCTAAATATTTCATCTTTGGTGTCTTTGGACCTGCAATGGTCCCTATACTTGTTGTTAAAGGATTGCTGCATTTGAGCCCATGTAGTGATGTTATCCCTAGGTAGACCCATGAACTAGTGCAAGGCTACATCCTTGAGGGTGGATGGGAACAACTTCAACTTCTGGTCATCAGAGGTATAATCATAAGTTCTACAGATGACAAAAAACTCAAATAGGAAGGTATCAATGTCCTATGAGGTTAGGGCATCGAAGTCGGGAAGAGCAGAGGGAATTATGTTTTTCATCCTAGTATCTCCATTAGTCTCTTTGATGGGAAAAGCACAATCATTCCTATTTTCAACCTTATTAATGTCTTCAACCATCGTGTAAGTGTGTGGAATGGTATTTTCTTCTTCTTCCCCAATAGGCTCTTCACATATTTCAGGTTGTTCTCTTGAGGAGTCCTCTAACTCTCCTGCAGTCAGAGAGGGAATATGCCAGTCACTGAAGAAGAGGGAAGGTTGATTATTTGATGGTGTGGGGGTATTTGGAAATAATTTCCCTAAAGTGTCTCTACTCCTACGAGGCATGGAAGTTTTTATTTTATTTTTATGAGTTTTTCCAAAACTAAATGAAAGCACCAAAAAGTGATGAGCCTTAGTATTGTAGCAAGAATGTTGCAACTCCTAGGGCTATCAACTTTACTTTATCAACCCGGGGTTTCGTACAAACTTGGAGGTGATAGTGCTATATACACAACATTTACATCATTCTACTCATGTCACTTCTCAACTGGGGCACTTGACCATTAGTGTTCCAAACCATTCCTCTATTGGACTAAAGGGAGTCTGACTACTGATAGTGGAATGTAAAACTAGTTCTAGCGCAGGAAAAGTAAATGCTTGAAAATTCAAGAAATGAAAGCTACTAACTTGTAAATGCTATGAAATGACATAAATAATCTAGCTTTGAAATGCCACAAATTGCTTGTAGGAAGAAAACTATGCTAACCTTGCGCTTGATCATATAGCTACCAAAATTGATTGAAAATAGGAATTTATTCTATCATTTCAAAATACAAACATGCATGCATTAATTATCTCATTTAAACTTGTAGAATAGATAAAAGTCATTATTGCTAAATTCAGAAATATAAAAGCTAATTCTATATGATCTTGTAGGAGGGAAAGAAATGAAAATGCTCGTCAAGGTGGCACTTTTGGTCATGGATTCCAATTTGAGGGTTTAACCTACTCCTACATTAGGCTATACTGCCATTTCAGGTCAAAATAGGGTCAAAACAGGCAGTTATAGGTTTGTTATAGGAAACTGCTACAGGATGTCCTGAACTGCTAAAAGTTGTCCTGTACTGCTACAGGAAGTTGGCTGAGAGGTTTTAGAGGACAAGAATGATGAGATTAAGTGTTGGAAGGGGGCATGATAATTGTGGAAGGTAAGCATCACCCAAGTCCAAGCCCAACACTTCAATAAGACTAGATTTGCATAAGACAACTTGCTCACAGTGGCTAGAAAATAGAGGTTCAAAATATCGCTGGTATGCATCAACAAAAGGTGGAGGAGACCTAGGTGGAGTTGGTTGGAGGTTTCCCTTCCCGCAAATCAACAATCCCTGTAATAAAACTTGTCTCTCTTTTCATTTACAAATTATTACATGTCAACATGGAAAAGATGCATTGAATTTAGAAAGTTTGATCTAACTATTGTTAAAGACTAGATCTGTGGAATATAATACCTTCTGAGCTACAACAATATTAAGAATCAAATTAACAACTGCAAATATTTCCAAGGAATCATAAACCGTTATCTAGCTAAGAATGAAACTTAACCTAGGAAATGAATAAAGGACAAAATCTGTGTTTGGGCTGTGAGAGTGGGGTCTCCTAATCATGATCCCATAAGGGAGACGAGAGGGAGGTCACTATCACAAGATTTTATGACATATTTTCCTTCACTAGAATGCAACACTAATATACTTGTTAAGCTAATGAAAGCATGGATAAGCAAAAACTTAATCAAATTTATAAGCTAAACATAAACATAAATAAACTACAACAGCTAATCAACATTCTAAGCTAAGAATACAGATACAAAGGAAAGGAACTTTTGCTGCTAGGGTTGGGCCCTAACCCTAGAGCTTCAACCCTTTAAGTCAACTTAGTGCTTGATCAAAATAGAGTTTGTCATTATCATAAAAATGTCAAATACATCATAACGATAACAATCAAATGTGCTTAATAAAACTTCGAACCCTAATTAGTCCCTTAGATTGCTTATTTATGCAAAACTGGAGCTACCAACAACTCCCTAGAACATAGGGATACTTGGCTCCCTAACTCGAGAATAAATTTTCCTTCACTGGCACTAGCTTGGCTACCAGTGACACTAAGTTGATGAGATAGAGTGGGATAATCTTCGAATGATCTAAGGAGTTAAGGAGGGAGACCACTTCCTATAATTTCTCTTGCTTGTCTATTTCGAGTCCCTGGACTCAAGTCAACTCAAAACTGCTCCAATTTCCTGCATTGAACACACATTTGGCCATAGGACATAATAACTCACATTTACTCTTCTCACTAAGAAAAATATAATAAAATTTGTAAATAAATGTTAGAAAAGACAATTTAATAAGTTGGGGAGTGGCATTATGACCCATATAGTTTACTTATTCATGAGCCTCATCAGTTGTTTTCCGAAAAATCACTGGCTATGCTGAAAGATGACGTCACAATGCTTTTATCTAAAGTAAAGCATCAATGTGTTTTTATGTTATGGACACACTAGTATTTTTGTATGAGATTTTCTCTTTTTTTGGAGACATCGACCTGTGACAATGTAATTATTGTAATTTTTAAAATCTGTTATTCATTGAGAAACTGGCATATATCTTATAACAATATTCATATAAATTAATATTTGATTAGTACATTTGTATATGGAGTTTGGATTAATTGGTTATATTATCAGATTTCACATCTCTTCATTGTAATATTTAATCATCCATATATCTAATTAATGGTGTAACATTTCATAGTGGCATTGGATAACAAAATAGAATAAATTAAAATGTATTTGATTACATATCAATAAGAGGCTCTTTGTCATACAAAATAGGATTGTTATTGGCAACCCCTTGTGTTTCAATTGAGACACTATGTCCATGTTTACATTAAACAAAATGTCTGATTTTCATAGATAATTATTTCAAAAAATATAATAGGTTGCATTGATATCCAAATAGATCATCATTCTTCATTGGAACTACTATCAGTTATCTAGCTACTTCCATGACTTGGATTATCTGGAGAAACTTTTTGTTGATTTCATCGATTGTTTTCATATTCTTGATCTTGTTCCATCTACAAACATAAAAAGAAAGTGTAATGAGTGTATCTACATTGGTGATAATAATGAAAATTAAAATAAATAATATACATCAATGTAAATTGAATCATAATGTACCATAGCAAGAAGTGACTCACAAACTGTTCACATGGTTTCAAAGCCACGCCTTATGCTTTGTAGCAACAAATCTTTTGCTTACGTAGTTCCATACTTTGTTTACTGCATGTTTTAAACCCCATTATAAATCATAGATTTAATATAAAGGAATTATTTATTGCATTAATTATAAACTCAAAGAATTAAAACAACATAGATAATTACAAATTCCACAATTAATTTTTGTTATGCCAACATATACTCACAACCGTTATTTAACCCAATGTCAATCAATTCTTTCGATGGCTCTTCTTTGTATGTTAACATCTATTTGAAGACATTCAAGGATGGCTATTGTAAAACAACTTAAAATATTAAAAAATGAAAGCTTGAGTTTTTATAAGGAAATATTAACAATTAGTCATAAACTTTCAAATCAAACCTTTTCTTCCTTGTCATCCTATTTTATGTATTGAATGAATTCCATTCTTTTTTTTTTTTTGCAAGAGAATATTTTAAAAATAATATTTAATGCTAAATTATTTTTTTATATGTACAAAGTTAATCATGATTACATACATTTGAAACATGTTGTTGTTGAGATGACTCCTCCCGTGATGCAATTATGTCCATTTCTTTGACAATCTCCTTATACAATTTTTTTAGACATTCCTACTAGCATGTTTCATATACCACCGTGTTGATAATTTGGGATTTTCATAATCTTTTTGAAGAAAATATTAAACTATTTTTATAATTATATATGAAAACTAAATATAAAAAAATCGATATTAATAAGTTAAGGGTTTGTAGAAATATACACATATAATTATAGAAAATCATTTTATACAATTAAGAATATTGCCAATTGCATGATTCTTTTTTGTTGTTTTATGTTTTTGCTATCGCAAGTCTAACATGTCTCATTGACCATTGCTATGGAAACACTTCCTGTAGTTTATATATAATTTCATTCTTAGAATCATTGCATTGATTTTTATATTGTAAGTGGAAAGTACGTCTATACATTCATTCTACTAGAATCCCCTCAAAGTTTTTAAAAATCCCCCCCCCCCCTTTCATTAACCTCAAATACCACTCCAGATGAACTAAAGACAAATTCATAATCATTTACATGTTCTGTCATTTTTCTTTTCTTAGAACGAAAATGATCTTTTCCTCCATTGTTTCTCCCTGTAGAACATTAAACATATATGAATTAATATATTGTTTGAAACATGTTATCTAATATTCTTAAGTATATTATTTATGAAAAAAAACTCATATTGAATAGTATTTATTCATTCACCTAATTCATCATTCTGCAATTTTTCTATTAGGAATTTATGATCTTTTGCACTTAGAATAAAATTAATCTTATCGACCTTCTTCATTTTGTGGCTCTTCATAACTCACACCAACTAATACATATTAGTTAAACTTACATATAGTACAAACATATTGATTTTTTAAAGAATTTATAAAGAACTTTCCTTCTGTGATTTTTTTGGTGTTGTCATTGTGTCAATCAATATTTTTGCTACTTGAGATCTTTTGAGACATTTTTTTATCAATATACAACTTGTGTCATTCAATACAGAAGCCATTAGATATGTTTTACAAATAAATCAAATAATCTTCAAGAAAAAATTTCTAGTAACTGGTGTGTTTATCTAAATAAACACACTGGTGCGTTTGTAAGATTAAATGCACTAGAATTTTAATTATTCAACACCGTCATGGAAAATTAATTTTAAATTAGGATGGTGCAATTTGTAAGGCTAAACACACTGCACTGATTTAACGGTGCTATTAGGAACAAACACATCAGTGCATTATATTACACCGGGAGAAACAATGAAGAGATTGGGAAACATCGAAAGTGTTATAATATACCGATGTGTTGAAATACTTAGGTAGCCCTGGTACGTTATGTTACATAGGAGGAATTGCGAAACATATGGCCGTTTCTTAAGATCAAAGAGGGTTGACGGTGCGATTTGTAAGGCTCAATGCACCACAATGAGTTAACAATTCTATTTAGGAATAGGCGTGTTGATGCGTTATATTACACCAAGAGCAATGATGATTAGACTAGATAAAATCGAAAGTGTTGTAATTTACTGTGCATTGTATTACTCAGATAGCATCAGTGCGTTATGTTACATATGGATCACCGCACAATATATAACCTTTTTTTTTAAACGAAGAGGGATGAAAAGGTTTGGATTTGATTCAATAAGCGATTCCCCTACTTTATATACCAAATTCTCTATATATAGTAAGTACACAAACCCATTAAATCTAAAATGCCTAAATTTAAAAACCCTAATTGTGAAGTGGTAGAGAAAGTTAAACCCTAATGTGAAATTTTGCAAGAAGAAGCAAGGGTTTAAGGTAATTATTGAATTTTTTTGTTTTTTTTTTTGAATTTTAATTAAATTTAAATAGGAACATAGATGTACGCTTGGGATATATCAATTGGCAATCACCGTGGAAATGATATCTCACCAAACTAGAAGTCTTGTGTTCAAATCTTGTGCTACCCACTCTCCCCCCCCCCCCCGCGATCGGGGTGAGAAGTTGGACATGATGAAGATGTAGTCCTCCCAAGCTTATAAAAAAATAGGAACATAGATCATAAAAAATTTACTAATAAAATCTAAAGTAATTTTTTTATTATACATGGTTTTTAATTTTGTTTTTTTGGATTGTGAATAAATCTAACATAAATTGTAAAATATTTAACATTAAAATTTAAGATACTTACTATTCAGGGTTTTGAGTGAGTCACCATACCTTTCAACTTCTAATCTTTTCGCGGATCCAAAATATTTTGCAGCTCTAATATGATCTTCTCTTGCAAATGATCTCTCTTTTAATTAAACCCTAACATTAATTACAATTTTTTTAGTAGTAAAATAAACAATAAAATTTAAAACTTACTATTGTGTTTTTTGAGTGAATCACCGTACCTTTTAGTTTATGATCGTTTGAATAGTTTCGCTGCTTGAAAGTATTTTTGCTGCTGCTGCACAATGCTCCTGGTGTATCTCTCTTACAAATCACTCCCTTGACATTTTGTGTAAAATAATGAAATGGCGAATAACGTTTTACTATTTAAAAGACTTTATGAAATTAGATTTCAAAAAATCAATTGCCGCTCATTTTTGAAATTAAAAAAAAAAAGAAATCAATTTTTTTTTTCAATTTCTCTGCACATGGTGCATTTATATAAAAATTGCACCGATATTTCCGGGGTGCCCTATTTTTTCAACGCACTGACATGATTATTATTTTTTTTAATTTTCAAAATCTCGAAATGGTGTGATTTTTTTTAACACAACAGTGTGTTATATATTTAAAAGAGCACCGAGACAATGCAATTCTTTTTTATTTTCTAAATTCGGGAAACAATTACATACTGGTGTTGTTTTTTATTTAAACATACGAGAATGTTTTTATATGATTTATTTATTTATATTTATATTTATTTAGTTATTTATTTTTTCAGAATGCCAGAAACTGGTGCGGGTATTATTTAACACACCGGTGTGCTTATCATTTAAATAGACCTGTGCAGTTTATTCTTGTTAGCACACTAGTGGGGTTTAAAAGTTATCTGAAATTTTATTTTCACATAAAATGACATATTAATTTAAAATTATACTTTATGAAACATCCACATGAATTACATTAGTTTATAGTATACATTTTCTGCTTAAAGTCACCTTGTTCTTGAAGAATGGTTTCAAAACTATATTAAAATTTAGATTGTGGTTATATGGTTCATGAGGTTAATTTTAGATATTCACACAAAAATTATTTCTTAGTTTCCTCAAATATAGGGACAAAACCTCAATAATATCAAATGGTCAATTCTTCAAATTCCATCTCATTTCATATTGCTCATCAAAGTCCTTCGTGGAGTTATCCCTTTCCATCTCGAGTAAGTTCATATTTTATTTATATTTCTATTATCTAATTAAATTCATTTTTTTAATCTATGTCAATTTGAACAAAAATGTATGCAAATTATTTGCAAGATCTAGATTCAGAATCGAGTTCAGATGCAAAAAATATTACTCCATATTATTTTCAAAAATGTCGGAAGCTCTTATCAGGAGCATCATATTGCACGCAGTTGGTAGATGAAAATGAACAACCTCTTCACCCTGCCAATTGGAACATAACATCTTCTAGCCACAATCTTGGATCAACGATGGTAATAATGTTTTAGTATAATGAAATTTCAACAAACCAATTGCATTGTTGTGCTAACTAATATCATTGATATTGTACTAATGAAATTAGGATTCTAGTGATGATGAGTGACCCACCCACCATATTCTAGTGCACCCCACTACAACCTCAAATTGAGAGAAGGCTACACTAAGAGCAAGAATCAAAGATAAAGCATAGAAAGAATGGTTGAATCAACCACCTATTCAATTTCCACTACGTCCAGATTCACCAATTTGGAATGACTACAAAGATAGTAGTTTTTCATCACAAGTTGGAAATGGAAGCAATTAAATGGAGGTTGGAATGGATGATTACTTACGGGATATGGCTGCCATGGAGACAATGTTGTTAGATGCATTCCAGAACGATGAGCTAGAGGATGTTGCTCATATCATTGATACCTTATTCGAAAGCTCGAAATATGCTTCCACCACCCCTCTCTTTGGACCTGGCAGAAAGTTATAATATATTTAGTAGGGGACAACAATATTGTTGTACAACGTGAAAGTAAATTTTGGCATGTCGAATGCATGTTTCTCAACAATATTGAGGTAATTGACTTGCATGATCGATTAAGTTCCTTATATTTTATCACACAATAAAATTAAAAAATGGTCGATTTTATGAATATTAAATATTGACATTGTATAGTTATATTCCCCACCAACTGTAGGATATTCAAAGATAAGGTTCTTCCGAGTGATAATGTCTTGTTGGGTAGCTGTGAAGAGGCAAAACAATTGTTGAAAATGTTGGGTGTTAAGTATATATCATAGTATGCATGTACAAATGATTGTATTCTATATAGAGAAGAATATGCAGACAAAGAGATATGTCCTAAATGTGGGCATGATAGGTACCGTAATTAAAAAAAAAGAGTAAATCACATGGTGCTCCTCATAAGATATTGAGGCACATGCATATAATTCCAAGGATTCAAATACTCTTTCGTTGCAAAGAATTAGTTATGTTGCATGGATGGAATGCCTCACATAGAAGTGGTTCAAGAGTTATGTGAATCCCAATAGATTCAATAGCCATGAAGCATATTAGAGGATACATGGCTTGAAAATTTCAAGGATGAAGTATAAAGTATACGAATCAACGTAGCCATGGATGGCATCATCCCATATTCCCTCCAAAAAACCAACTATTCTATTTAGCCTATAGTAATGATCAATAACAATATTCCCCCATGGTTGTTTGTGAAGAATGAGCATCTTATGTTGGCTAACATGGATGTACTTACAACCATTGGTAGATGAATTTAAGGAATTATGGGAAGGGATACATGTGTACTATGTATCAAGACCCATCACAATAGAGAGGAGTTTTGCGTTGTATGGCATATGTGATTACACCATACATGATTATCTAGGATTAGGAGTTTGATTTGGTAATTTACATTCTTATTGATTAGTTTAGTAACAATATTGTTTCGCATATTAATTTAATTCATTGCAATTGTTCATATCTTCATGGTTGCTAGCGTGTCGGTCTGTATACAATAATTTTGCAGATCTTGTAACAAAAAGGTATTATGGATGTAAATGTTGTGGACCTTATTTGAAGGCTAGGTGGTCCGAACACCTACAAAAGCCAATGTATGATTGCTCCAGGGTATTCTTCCTAGAAGAACACCCTTATAGAAGATAAACATCTACTTTCAATGGTAAACCAGAGAGAACCCAAAGGCCTACAATAATGACACCAACTTGATGGCTTAGAGCATATGAGATAGAGAAGGAGAAGGAGTTTGTAGAAATGTTCGATTCAAATGGGGATCCTATGTTCAATGATCCATATTTCTTCAACTCCTATGTTGAGAAATTTCCCATTGGGATGAAAAGGAAATTTCTCTTTTATGAGCTCCCATATTGGGAGCATCTTAAAATTGCTCACTTACTAGATCCCGTGCATTTATTTAAAAAAATTTCATCTTCTTTATGGAGGAACATATCATCAAACGAAAGTGACATGTTGGCTATTAGGAGAGATATTATTTCTTCAAAAAGTAAAAAGAAACATTGTCCAAGACAAGAAACTAGAGGAGAGGCTAGCCCCTCTTGTTCTTTCAAAGAATGTGATGTCCCGTGGATTTACAAAAAGACGATCTTTCTTTGGCAAAGGAAGTCATAATGAATGTGAGGGTGCCTTATTTATATGGGTCTTCACTACAACATTGCTTCAATGTGGTTCACCATTTGTCAAGGTTGAAATGAAATGACTATTTGAACCTTCTAAGAGTGCGTATGTCAAAAACATGATTTTATTAATTTTTTATTTTTTATTTTTATGTAATTTTTTGTATAATGTACTATTTACTATGTGGTGTCATTACCCTTTGCTCATGCATGGGTGTGTGAACCATGACTTCCCCCAAGACCTACGATGTTCCATATCTAAATTATCTTCATTTGTACGTTGGATCACGTCAAAGGAGATTCATATGGCTAGTGTTGAGATGGGGTCCCCTGCGTTAGTTTTGGGGTTAAGGCAACCCATGAGTTGATACATTTTTGTAATTAATGTAAAGTCTCCACGATTTGTGGATGTGGAGCACGTAGATGATTAGGAGTCAAAGGGGTTTTAGCACCTTGTTTATGTAAAAGTTGAGTCGGTTTTGAGATCCACCCATGGTCTGCGAACCATGGTATTGTGTGAACAAGGCTATACATAGGTGTGTCTTAGAGAGTCTAAGGCATATGTTTTTGATGAAAAAGGATGGAGTTTTAGAAGTGATAGCAAAGAGAAGTGGGTCAGATAGGAGAAGAAAGGCTCTGTAGCTGAGTGCACAGAGGCCTAGGTAGAGTTTGTAGCTGAGTGCGTGGACCCTTGCAGCTGAGTGCACAGGGTAGTTTTGAGTGTGTAATCCTGAATTGAATACCAATAAAGACAGTTTCTGAAGAATTATTGTGCATTTTTGTTTATTGATATTAATATTATATGTTGTCGATGAATGTTGTGTTTTATGAAATATTGATTGAGTGTTGTTCGATTCTATTGAATAAGTGTTAATGATGTATGCAATGCATGTTTATATGTTTTCGCAAAGAGTCTGATGCATTCTCTGATGTTTACGAATAATTTAAGTAAATCTGCACAAACCCTAATTTAGGATTGCTTTTTGATGCACGTAAGTAGATAGAGTGACTGTTAAAGGTCCGAAAAGACCAATCGTAGACCTTCACAGAGGTCTAAAGACCATTTTGACAAAGTTGCAGCAGTGAGCCTTAGAAGTGTATCGATTTGCATGAAGGTAGACCTGAGGCACTAAAATACACCACACTAGTATCTAGATGTAGAAAATTGGTTCTTGCTTAGGGGGTCTTGACCTAGGTTCAGAGTTAGTTGTGCCAACCAAAAAATCCCTACACTACTAGCCCTTTCAGAAACAACCCGTGTAGCACAGGCTGCAGTCTCACCCAAATCAACTTGCCTGATTTCTATTTTTTCCTTGTACCTACCTGCTATTCCTTGTCACATCTCTTCAAAATAAATGGGATTCTGTGCCCCTCATCTCCTCCGCCGCCTTTGTTGAGATTGCAACAAGATGATGGAGCTTAGTGAAAAGAGTCGCCTTCACTAAGTGGGCCCGCAGGCTATTTTTGGCGCAAGTCTATTTTTAGACTATGTCTATTTTTAGACATATGGATCATGTCTATGGATTGCAGGTTGCTGTTTATGGATGATTGATCAAGTTGGAAAAATAGATGGACTTCTATTTTTGATGAAAGTGTGAGTGATCACAGTGTGAGTGATCAAGTCTATTTTTAGACTGGCTGTCAAAAATAGAAAAGTCAATATTATTATCTCACAATAATATTTGGACTATAAACTTAGTCTTATTCTCTTGGAGCACTTCAGTTCGAGCTACGGATGTGGCACATGCAATTGCATGAAGGAAATACGTGGTTCTTATGGGTTAGTTGAATTGTTGCATGCATGACTTCAGTTAGAACTCAAGTGAGTTGAGTTTAGTGGACTGGAGGTGCAGTTGATGGAGTTGTGTTCAGTTTAGCTTTGTTAAACTGGTTGTATTTAGTCTAACTGGCAAATAGACTAGAGATGAGTTGGGGTGAATTAGTTATTAATTAATTCACAAGTTATTAACTCATAATACAACTAATCAATACATCAGTTAACTCAGTTGCATGTCAGTGCATGTTTAGTTCAGCAGGGACGGGTGTTAGAGAATCAGATTGCTACAGTTGTGACTGGATAGTTGGGTGCAACCAGATCTTGCACAAGATCAGGGGTATTGAGTATGCCAATGAGTTGCCACATTGTAGCTTTGTTTTCTCACAGTGATTTAGCCAAAGGAAAGAAGTGCTTCCTTGAATATCACCAGTTCTTTGTGCAGGTATTGAGCACAGAGGCAAGGCAGCAGCGGAAGAGATTTGAGCCGTGATTGATCAGATCTGAGCTTGTACTTGTGTGTAACAGGTGGAGCTGGTACTGGATTGCTTGTGATAAGCATTGTACTTTGTAAATGTTACATGACTCAATCATTAATATACAGATAGTTGGGGTTTTTAGCGAGATGCTTTCCCCCGGGATACATACTGTGTTAATGTGTGAATGCTCTTGATGTTTTATTGTTATTGATGCTGCTATATTGATGATCAACGTAGAGGAGCTTATGTATTGTGTATGTTTTCCACAATAGTACATAATCAGGATAATCTCCATTGAATATGTGTTAAATTATTCAAAATTTCTACATGGTATCAGAGCTGTTGATCATCAGATCTACTATCCAGGAAGTGTTTACATTCTATTTCTCTAGGCAGAGCCTGTAATCGGGCCAGGTAGCCTCTGGATTCATCCTTCCTTTGGAAGGTGAAATATCCGGTAAAAGCCAATACAGTCAATCTCTGTACGAGAAATATTGTGTTCTCACGAATCTTAGATCCGAGGCGGTTGAGTTGGTTGCTGGTGGAATTCGAATTTGCAGCAGTGTTTTCTTGGTGACAACGCAGCAATGTATTTCAACGGATTGCGATTGGAGTATGCTCTTGAGGGCAGCTCAAACTATATTGCATGGAAGGACAGGATGGAGGCAGTATTGGATGATAACGGGTTGAAGGAGTTCATAGATACGGATATCCCAAAGCCTACTGATGCTACTAAGGCTGATGCTTGGCAAAAGAAGATCGCAAAATGTC
>APFE030859189.1:144297-157876 GCA_000404065.3 Pinus taeda
GACTTCCTATGTGTACTTATGAGTTGATGGTTATTTGATGAATGTCTTGAATGTTTAAACATTACATGCCTTGGCTTTTATGAATGAACAGTTAATAGTTTACTTAAAGATGTTTGACTCCATGAGCCCAGTGGAAGAAATTTTATGCTGTTTGTCCAACCAACAAGTTTAATAAATTCTCATTTCAAGAGTTAGCCCTCTTTGTGCTTAAAGATAAATCAATAGTTTGTTTTGAGAGAGCCCTCTCAGGTTAGGGAGGCTAATCCCTAGCTAAAAGTCTGGTCTGAAACAGTTACATGAGGTCTTACTGATTAGCTGCCATCAGTACTGGTTTTGTGATAACAGCTCCGACAGTGGCGCTAATCATGGCCCAATGATTTGCAAAAGTTACAAAACAACTGTTGAGGTGTCTAGATGAAATTTAGATGTAAATGAAAATTATCCATCACATGTTGTCCAACAGCCTGACAAATAGCACACCATAATACAACCCCCATGCTCCACCCTGTTGGGGTTTCTGACTTTAGGGGAATTGGTCCCCCTCCTATAATATAATTTGTGAATACAGGACAAAGGTCTTTATCATGCCCCTAACTCGTGCACTTCAGACACCAGACATTTGTGCACACCTTTGGTTTTGTCTCCTTTTCTTTCTTCAAGCTCTGCAATTCTAAACAGAGGCTATGTAACTGAGAGTGGATCTGCTGTACCCCCAAGGTCTCATCTTGAATAGGCATTGCATGCAACCTCATCACAATCTCCAAGGCTTCCTCCTGTGTTCCTATCTTTTGTTGCAACAAAGCAATTCTCAGGTGGGGAAACGTGAAGCTATGAACCACTTGCGATGCTGAGCATCTTTGAGCTGCATGTTAGCTTCTTGAATCTGACACTTCAACCTTTGATCTAATTCCCAAGGTGTCTCATCGACCCTCATCATGATTTCCTTAAACCCAACTACTGACTGCGAGTCATACTTAGGCTTACTAAACTCTTTGTTTAAAGCAACTTTAGTCTATGCTAGTGATGTGAGAGGATTATCAGAACACTACTTAATATACCAAGTTAGCGGACGATCCTGCAATGTGGTAACCAAATGTGACTTCTTGATATTGTCATCAATAATATGTCGCGATCTCCACACAACATTCACAACAAACCAAAACTTCTTTGTATCTTCACTCCCTATGCCTTTGAAAATAGATAACTTCATGGTGTTCGCCATGTTGAATGGTGGCGGTGGAGGTGGAGGTATGGGCGCGGTGGAGGTGGAGGTGTGGGCGAAGGTGTATGCTGTGGAGGTGGAGGTGGAGGCAGAGTGGATGGATGATTTATTCGAGGAAACCCCTGAGTGATTAGCCAAACAATGCTTCGTGATGGAGTACATTCCGCCCCTTCATCGTCACTTAAAGGAGGTCCAATCAATGGACTATACTCTGGTCCTAATCCTTCACGATTTCTAAAGAGTCGTCCACTTCGTGTAGCTCTGAACATCAAGGTAATGGCATCAGCTCTTTTTCACATAACAACATTTTAATCCAAGTATTCAAAGATCTTAAATACCTACCTTGCGGTTCTTTGAAAAATCTTCGCTCCGCTTCACTATAGCTAACTGAGGTATCAACTGCAAATTTTGTAACAAATCCTCTTATACTTCGATTGAGCCAATGATCAATAACCCAAGTGATCTTGTTTTCAGAAGATTCTAACCACTACACTAATTCTGGAGTCCACACTATAGAATTATCGAGATTCCACCTTCCTTGGCTATCTTTCAACTTAGCCAACCACTCATATAGCTAAATGGGGAACATGCAGAAGACAATCATGTGTATCTCTGTATACAAATACTTGTTCAACCACTGTTCCTTTAACAAGCATGGATTTGTATTTTCTTGTGTCGCAAACTCATGAATCTTCTGATCCAACCACTTTTCAATTTCATTCTTGGTTGGATTCCAGTGACGTGACATCACACATCTCTTTCAATCAGATTCTTGTCCCGACAATGGAACTATTTGTTGGATTAGGGGGTCCTAACCTAGGTTCAAAGTTAGTTGTGCCAACCAAAAAAACCCTACACTAGTCGTCCTTTTGGCAACAACTCGCGTAACGCAGGTTGCAATCTCACCCAAAGCAGTATGAGGGGATGCAAGAACCAAGTTTCTGCATCCAGAGACTAGTGTGATGTCTTTTAGCGCCTTAGATTTGCCTTCATGCAGATTGTTACAATTCTAAGGCTTACTGCTGCAACTCTGTCAAAATGGTCTTTAGACCTCCGCGAAGGTCTATCTTGGTCTTTGCAGACCTTTAGTAATCAGGTAGGAGTCCTTAATTAGGGTTCACGCAGATTTACTTCAGTTATTCATAAACATCTGAGAATGCATCAAAGTCTTCGCGAAAACATATAAACATGAATTTCATACATCATTAACACTTATTGAGTAGAATCGTGCAACATTCAACCAATATTTCATAAACACATCATTCATCAACAACATATAATATAACAACAATAAACAGAAATACACAATAATTCTTCAGAAATCGTCTTTATAGATCTTCAATTTAGGATTACAGACTCAAAACTACCCTGGGCACTTAGCTGCAGGGGTTCGTGTACTCAACTGTAGACTCTACCTAGGCCTCTACACACTCAGCTGTAGGGGTCCGTGCACTCAGCTATGGACTCTACCTAGGCCTCTGCACACTCAGCTGCACAACTTTTCTTCTCCTACCTGATCCACTTCTCTTCACTATCCCTTCTAAGACTCCATCCTTTTTCATCAAAAACATATTCCTTAGACTCTCTAAGACACACCTATTTATAGCCTTTTTCATACAATCCCATGGGTGGATCTCAAAACTGGCTCAACTTTTACATCAACAAGGGGCTAAAATCCCTTTGGCTCCTAATCATCTATGTGCTCCACATCCAAAAATCGTGAAGACTTTACATTAATTACAAAAATGTATCAACTCGTGGGTTATCTTAATCCCAAAACTGACCCAGGGGACCCCATCCCAATAGCTATCATTCCATGGTGGCATCAAGAGATAACTGAGAATGTTTGTATGTTTGAGAAGGAATTGTCGGCGAGTTTCATGTACTTGCATGTTCATCTTCTATTTCACCTAGTAGGTGAGGTTGAATTAGTTGGGTCATTTCTTGTTGTTGGATGTTCTTCTTAGAGAGGTACATGGAGAGATTGGAAGGTTTTGTTCAACAAAGGTGTTGGGAATGGGTCCCCTGGGGTCAATTTTGGGGTTAAAAGCCCAAGGTTTGGGGCTAAAATCCCAGTTTTTGTGTAAAGTCTCCGCATTTTGTGGTTGCGGAGCACGAAGATGTCAAGAGTCAATAAAGGGTTTCTACCCTTCTTTTATGTAAAAGCATGTCAAAGTTAGAGACCTACCCATGGTCTGCGGACCATGGGAATGTATAAAAAGGGAGTCTTAGAAGAGTCTAAGGGAGATAGTTCATAGTTGATACTGGATGTTGATGAATATAATGGGTTTGTGAGAGCTAAGAGCTAAGAGTCTTAACGTAGGTAGAGGCTATGCAACTGAGTGCGTAGAGTCCTTGGGTAGAAGTCTGAAGCTAGCTGTGTGCACAGGGTAGTCAGAGTCTGTACTGGATATTTGAATCAATAATAAAGAGGAGTATTTTGAAATTACCTGTGTATTTTAATTCTATTCATTGCATGTGATTATGTTATGTTGAATACTAGGTTTATGTTTTAATGCTACTCTAATGTGCGAATCTATATGTTTCTCTATTTTATATGACCACAAGTAGAGATATATGTTTACGTGAAGATAACCATAATTGCATGTTAAAGTTGGCCAACACTTAGGATAATTTGGGTAATTATACAGTAAAGGTGCATAAGTTCCCCACCCACCTTCTAGGGTTGTGTAGAGGACCTTCGTGGAGGTTTGGAGGATGAATAAGAAGAATATATCAATAAGCCTAAAAGGCTTATCGACCTACATGAAGAAGGAGTTGAAGGTAGAAAAACCACATCACAACCATATCAGGGTGCAGAAACTTGGTTCCTGCATCCCCCCATACTGCTTCGGGTGAGACTTAAGTCTGCGCTCTATGGGTTGATGCCAAAAGGGCTAGTAGTGTAGGGATTTGCTTGATTAATTAGCGTCGAACCTGAGTCAGGGCCCATCAAGCCAACAAATGGTTTCGTTGCCAGGACCAGGATCTGCATAGCGAGATGTTTGATGTCGCATCATTGGAATTCAACTAAGAAGGAGATTGAAGACTGGTTGGATAGAAAGATCCATGAATTCATGGCACAAGAAAATAGGAATCCGTGATTGATGAAAGAACACTGGTTGGATAGATATCTGTATATAGAGATACACGAAATCTTCTTCTGTTCCTTCTCGGTTGAGTTATACGAGTGGGTCACAAAGTTGGCAGACGACCAAGGGAGGTGGAGGCTTGACAATCTAATTTTTTGGACCCTTGAGTTAGTGCATAAATTGGAAGCCTCTAAAGATAAGATCGTACGTGCTGTCCATCATTGGCTAGACTGTATCATAGGAGGGTTTGTGACAGAGTTCACGGTCAACACTTCGGTCAGTTACAATGAAGCAGAGTGCAGCTTCTTCAAGTGGCCACGAGGTAAGTATTTAAGGTCTTTAAATACTTGAATTAAGATGCTATTATGTGAAAAGAAGGTTATGCAGTTTCCTTGATGTTTGGAGCTACACAAAGTGGAAGAAATTTTAGGGATGGAGGAAGAAAAGGCCCTGAATATAGCTTGCTGATTGAGCCTCCTCTGAGTGACGACAAAGGAGCAGCACAGGCTTCTCTGCTAAGAGCTATTCAATTGATAAGATAGGGATTTCTGCAGGTACCTACACTGCCTCCATCATCACCTCCACTACTTACCCCCTCACCCACATCGCCGCCACCGCCACCATCATTCAACATGGAAAACTCTGTAAAGCTACCTGTGTTCAAGGGTGTAGGAAATGAAGATACAGATTAGTTTTGGCTCATCGTGAAGGTTGTATGGGAAGCTCAGGGTATCATGGACGATCAAATGAAGAAAGAAATGTTGGTTAGTTCTTTGCAGGACTGCACACTAACTTGGTACATTAAGTACTCCACTGATAATCCAATGTCTGCGTTGGCCGATATCGAAACTGTGCTGAATAAGGAATTTAGTAGACCTAAGTCTCAGGCACAATCAATTATGGGATTCAAGGAGATCATGATGAATCCTAGAGAGACACCCTAGGATTTGGATCAAAGATTGAAGTGTACGATCCATGAAGCCGACATGAATATGACTGATGGGCAGCTTTGCGAATGGTTTCTGGCCTTATTCCTGCCTCACCTGAGGGTTTCACTATCACAACTGAAGATCGAGACCCAAGCAGAAGCTATGGAAATCATGATGAGATTGCACAAGACACCAATGCAAGATGCTAATCTAGGGGTTCAACAGATTCATGAGCAGTTGCAAAACCTTTGCCTTGAAATGCAAAGTTTGAAGAGAGACAGAACAACTTGGCCAGAGGCACGCGAAGAAGTGTGGTGGCTAAAGTGAAAAATCCAGGGGCATGACAAAGATCACTCTCCTGTTTTCATAAATTATGTTTCATCAGGGGGACCAATGCCTCTAAGGCTAGAAGCTATAGTAGGGTCAAGTACAGGGCCTGCGCTTTGGTGTGTTATCTGTCAGGTAGCTGGGCAACATGCGACAAACAATTTCCATTTGTTGCATAAATTTGTATAGACACCACAATAGCCTTTCTGCAACTTTTGTCAATCTATGGGTCATGATGAGCATAATTTCCAAATTACAAATTAATGATGGATAGGACACCTATATACAGGCTGTACGTAGAAACTCGACCTCCCGACAAAGGCGTTCGAGGAGCGCGAGGCGAGTATCAGGGGAGTGACCGAGGCTGAGGTGGAGGAGGACCTGGTAGAGGTCGAGGGTAGATTATTTGTTACAATTGTGGAGGACCAAGACACTATGCGTGAGACTGCCCCAGTCCGACGCAACTGTCATGCTGCTATTATACTCAGTTTGACCATGCAATGGATGATTACCCTATATCATTAGCCAAAATATGTGAGAAGGGGGCACAAGCTCAACAACCAACTCAGAACCTGCAGATGATGAGCGCTGAGCCTCGCGTGGAAGACCCCATGGTAAATATTGTGCTGTGGAGTGGAGTGACGACTAGTGAGGATAAGGGGAAGCAACCCAAAGAAGGTGAGTGGGTCCACAAATCACTAGAAAAGGAGACTGGATTTGATCTAGAACGTGCAAAAGAAAAATTTATGGAAGCAAAGAAAGGTTTTGCTGAGGCCTCTACCTCAGGGAGTTAGGAGAAACCGGTTGAAGGAATGGACCCATCCATGATTACCACATTCTTGGAGACCTGAATGAAACTACTCCATGATAGTAAGGCTGTGAAGGGAATGCAGGAGTTGATCAATAGGTGCACCGGCAAGGAAAACACTACTGATGAACCATGCGTAGTTAGGAATCTTGGTAAGCATAAGGCATGAACTCGATGTGAGACAAGACCCAATGTGTAGATAGGAGAATACAAAATGGACCAAGTTATCTTGGACCTAGGGTCCGACATGAATGTTTTACCGAAATAGACAAGGGAAAGAATGGGGAGACATGTACTACAGTGGTCTCCGATTCAGTTAAGGATGACGAATCAACATAAAATCATCCCAATGGGGAGGTTGTAGGGGGTAACTGTTGATATTGAAGGCACAAGCACACTAGCAATTTTGAAGTGATAGAGATTGTGGATGACAACAATCCCTACACCACGCTCCTTGGGATTGATTGGGTCACTGACATGAATGATGTAATCAACTTGAAAAAGCAGAAGATGATATTTGAGAAGAAATCATTCTGCGTAGTGGTGCCACTGGACCCTACAGAAGGACCATGCTATATTGAACCGATCCGCGATTATGAAAGTGATGACGATTTGGACCAGATTTATAAGATAACAATGTGGTATCAATATTGGGTGAATTCGATAGCAGATTTACATATTGCATGGGACCACGAGAGGTTCTACACATCAGATTCAGACGAAGAACTGGAGCACTGGCAGAATCGACTGCATGAAGTATCTACGCTGCACTGTAATATGATGACCAAGTCATTGTGCTATGTATCATCAGAGGTAAGAAATCTGCCTTACTATGATGGGTTAACTGATGTTGATCACTTTTTGGATGCATTTGAAAGGGAGGTGCTAGAGAAGCATCACTTCCAGGAATTAGATTGTGCACTTCCCGCTAAGCCCGTAAGATGGTGGGGTATGCAAAAATATAGTTTTTATGATTGGTGTGAATATAGGAGGATGATGAGGGTACACTTTGGCCACTCAAAGGTACGATTAATAGAAAAGTATGATGGGAGAAATGATCCACATGATCATTTAGCCAAATGGACTAAAGTTTACAGAGTGACGCCTCAGCTAGAGTGGGTCCATCTGTTTTTTCACACCTTGGATGTTATACCAATGAATTGGTACTTGAAGATAGAGCTTTGCCATGGCACTGAAGAATGGGATGTTTTGTGCTAACGATTTTTGACGACGTTTATTTTTGAGGATGGATTTGAATCTATCGATGAAGCATTACAGGAGGTTAAGACATCAATATTTAGGATGCTGCATGATCCTCTAGATTTGATTCAACCTGATTGGACCACCTAGCTGAGCCACGTGTTGAAGTGATACAATGTCACAGTGGAAGAAGAAGAAAAAGACCCAAGGAAGATTGATATTCCAGAGACTGAAGGACATAAAAAAGTTGAAGGACCACAGCTGGAGTAACCAAACATAATTGAACCCCTCAAAACTAGGCAGGTAAACATTGGCATAGAGGCGGAGCCGAAGTTTGCAAAGATTGGGGACTACTAAGATGACGTGACAGTAGACAAGGTCGCTGAACTACTCTGCGAATATCAGGGTATGTTTCCCACAATTTTTTTAGATCTGAAAGGGACAATAGGGACCTGGGTGTCATGAAGATCACCCTCAAACCGGATGTGAAACCTATGAAGAAAAGACCTTACCACCTCAATGCGAAGTATAAAGAAAGGGTCCGCTTAGAGTTAGATAAGATGCTCGCAGTAGGTATTATTGAACCAGTCGAAGAATCTGACTGGGTAAGTCCAATAGTAGTTCAAGGAAAGGAGGTAGGAGGAATAAATAAGGATATGCGTAGATCTTAGGAAGTTGAATGATGCCTGCGTGCATGATCCCTTCCCAACTCCATTCACAGATGAGGTCCTGAATAATGTTGGCGGCCAAGAAGCGTATTCGTTCACTGATGGGTTCTCTGGGTACCATCAGATAAAGATCACATTAGAGGATAGAAGTAAGACAACCTTCTCGACTAAATGGGGATGCTTCTAGTATACGGTGATGCCTTTTGGGCTGAAGAACATGCCGAAAATCTTTTCGCGTGTAGTCATCACGACATTCAAAGACTTCATTCATAAATTTCTGGAAGTATACTTTGACGACTGGACAATGTTCAGACTGGTGAAGTGCCATGTGGAAAGTCTGCGGTTGATGCTATATACATGCCAGAGGTACCAGATCACACTCAATCTAAAGAAATGTTTGTTTTGTGTCCCTTTTGGGATCTTGTTGGGCCATGTGGTATGAAAATAAGGCTTAATGGTAGACACTGTGAAGATCACAGTCATAATTAATTTGGAGGCACCAAAGAGTGTGAAATAGCTGCACGCAACGTTGGGGCATACGGGATACTATAGTAAATTCATCAAGAGCTATGCCCAGATCACCACGCCAATGGAAAAACTATTAAAAAAGGATGTTTCATTCTATTGGAATGAATAATGCCAGAAGAGCTTGGATGTGCTAAAGGAGAAAATGGACACCGTGCCGATCCTAGTCTTCCCGGATTGGAAGTAGGAATTTCATGTGCATGTGGATGGTCATGTATTGCACTAGGAGTAGTACTGGCACAGGAGGATGAAGGGGACTTGGATCACCCTATAACGTTCACAAGTAGGAAGCTGTCCAAAGATGAAAAAAATTATTCCACAATAGAGCGTGAAGGATTAGCTATAGTTTATGCACTCTAGAAGTTCAGGCATTATTTGTTGGGCAGATATTTTAAGATGTATACAACCATTCAAAATTAAAATACCTAGTCAATAAGCCTAAGTTGGGGGGGAAGATATGCAGGTGGCTGTTGTTGTTCCAGGAGTATGATTTGAAGTTATTGTGAAACCAGGACGCTTGAATGCTGGACCAGATCATCTGTCGCGCATTGAAATAGGAGAGGAATCTACGAATTTGGAGGAAGGACTACCTGACGCATATCTCTTTTCATTACGTGTTGTGTACAACCACTTTGAAGATATTATACACTTCCCGATGACAGGTACGACTCCAGAAGGATATACAGGCCAACAGAAGAAGGAACTGGTGGTGCACACAGTAGAATTTTCTGTCATTGCAGGGAACTTGTACAAAATAGGATTAGATGAAATATTGTGAAGTTATGTACCAGAGTTTGAATGAAATAGCATCCTTGTTGAGGCTCATGGTGGAGCCGTGGGAGGTCATTATGCAAGAAAAGCAACAATGCAGAAGATTCTACGCACTGGGTTATGGTGGATGACCTTGCATAAGGATTCAAAAGTGTATTGTAGGGAATGTGACACATGCCAAAGGATGGGAAAACCCTTTTGCAAGGATGAGCTGCCACTAAACCCGCAGATATCGCTACAACCCTTCGAGAAGTGGGTGATTGACTTTGTAGGACCAATTCAACCTCCAAGGAAGAAGATGGGTACAAGGTACATCATCACCACGACTGAGTACTTAACCAGATGGGTGGAGGCGCAACCTGTGCAGGAATGTACAAGCGCGATAGTAGCCAAATTCATCTTTGAGTACATGTTGACAAGGTTTTCTTGTCCAAAAATTCTAATGAGTGATCATGATACACACTTTCTTAATGACATGATTAGTGCAATGACAGAGGAATTTCATGTCTACCATCAGAAGAGCATGCCATATGATCTGGAGGCTAATGGGATGGTGAAAGCGTTTAATAAAATACTAGAGAGCGCGCTCACAAAGTTTTTCAATGCTCAAATAAATGATTGGAATGTTCGTGTGCCCGCAGTGCTATGGGCTTATAGAATGACTTGCAAGAAGTTGACAGGACAAATTCCGTTCAGACTGCTTTATGGCGTGGAAGCTGTGATGCTGATGGAGTACATTGTACCTAGTCTGCACATAGCGACATTCACAAGAATGATAGATTGTGGATCCCTAGAGGAGAGGCTTGCAAAAATAATAGAGCTTGAAGAATATACATTTATAATTAGATTCCATCAACAGGTTCAAAAGGAGTGCGAAAAGGCATGGCATGATAGTCATCAAGTGAGAGCAAGTTTGATAAATTTCCAGGAAAATTTCAGATGCATTGGTTGGGGCCATATGTCATCAAGGAGATTACTGATGGTGGATTAGTCTAGTTGGTAAAGTTGAATGGAGAACCATTCCCTGGGCGAGTGAATGGTAGTTGATTGAAGCCATACACTGGCGATCCAGCTAGATGACTACATGGTGGAAGCATAGTCTTAGCACTCTAGGTAGCTGAAAGGAGGTGTAGGACTATAAACTACACTGCCCTGGGCAAGCAGGAGTGGACCCAAAGACTACTCCATTATGGATTAAGCGCAACATGGAACTAGAGAAAGTAGGGATGTGGAAGAAGTCCAAGGCCAACAATACTTCCCTCAATTCGATCACCTTGACAAAAGGTGATCTGAATGACATTGGTGATATGGTGAGGGATGCCACCACCAAAATGCTACAACAATTCAAGTAGCAGTAGAAGTAGTCCTTAGACACCATTCAGATGGGTCTACATGAGCTGCAGATCCAAGCGTACAAGTGCAGACCAGTGTGGGTCGAAGTAGTGCGTTGTAAACTAGCTTGGCGCCTGGGATAGTTGAAGCAACAGAAATGATCCACCCCTTGGACCCCCGGTTTATTGCGTTGCCAGAGGGAGCATTGAATACGGAGGGAGAAGATGATCGGGCCACTATCTGCGCCCTCAAGAAGGTCGGGCTAGACTTGGTCTCTCTTCCAAGTGAAGCCCTTCACAACTTTCATGATGGTGTGATCGAAGAACTTCGGGCTCGAGAACAACGATCATTGAATGTCAGCAGTGAGAAGAAGGTGAAAAACACCCAAATGTTTGTTGAGAAGACCTCTGCCATCAAGCTCTTTAAGGCTATCATGACAAAGAACAAGCACATTACCAAGGTAGTGGCTGAGGCATATAGGTCTTTCCTCGAGCTGGATATTCCTGAAGATGCACCCATGGACGAATGAATTTAGAAGCTTGCCCAGAGTGTGCAAAGCGAGATCAGAGTTGGCCAAGGTTCGGTTGGACCTGAACCTTAAGATCAAAGAACTTGCGTTGAGGGACCAGCCCTCGACTCCACTAAAGGTAAAGGAGGAGCACGAGGTCACTGTCAGAGATGCAGTAGCCACTGTAGACAGAATAGTGGAGGAGTGCACAATGCTCTTCGAGCAGGTGCTCGAAGTGGTTACCAATTTGCAGGAGGATCCCACCTTGCAAAGGTTGGAAATGGAGGCCCAAGGGTTTCAATAGAGATACGATGAAGTCAAAGTGATGGCACGCACTGGCACCCTTAAGAAAAGGCTATCAAAACTGCAGGAGGCAAAGGTGCTAAAGGAGCAGGTGGATGCAACACAATGCAAAGAGGGTGTCCTCGAGGCTAGAGTAGGGCCTTGGCTTGATGACGCCAATGTGCTCACAACCACCATCGAAGGAAATCTGGATAGTTTGCAGGGAACACAACAGAAGGTACAAGAAGATGGCGTAGGGCCAATGACGGAGTAGTTGGTTGAACAGATGAAGCAGGTAGCAACACAGTGCACCACTGAAGTTGCAGTTGTACATGTGGAGGTGGGAGGTCTTCATGACAAGATCTTTGCTCTAGCAGAGTGACTTGAGGGCAAGTCACTAGATTTGTGTTGAGGGATTGTTGGGAATGGGTCTCGTGGGGTCAATTTTGGGGTTAAAAGCCTAATTTTTGGGGCTAAAAGCTCAGGTTTTGTGTAAAGTCTCCGCATTTTATGGTCATAGAGCACGAAGATGTCAAGAGTCAATAAAGGGTTTTCACCCTTCTTTTGTGTAAAAGCATGTCGGCTTTAGAGATCTACCCATGGTCTGTGGACCATGGGCATGTATAAAAAGGGAGTCTTAGAAGAGTATATGGGAGATAGTTGATAGTTGGTACTGGAAGTTAATGAATGTAATGGGTCTATGAGAGGTAAGAGAAAAGAGTCTTAGCATAGGAAGAGGCTCTGTAGCTAAGTGCATAGAGGCCTAGGGTAGAAGTCCGCAGCTGAGTGCGTGGACCCCTGCAACTATGTGCGTGGGGCAGTCAGAGTTTGTACTGGATATTTGAATCAATAATAAAGAGGAGTATTATGCAATTACCTATGTATTTTATTTCTGTTCATTGCATGCAATTATGTTATGTTGAATACTTGGTTTATGTTTCAATGTTACTTTGATGCGCAAATCTATATGTTTCTCTATTTTATATGACCGCAAGTAGAGATATATGTTTATGCGAAGATAACTGTAGTTGTATGTTAAAGTGGGCCAACACTTAGGATAATTTGGGTAATTATACAGTAAAGGCACGTAAGTTCCCTGCCCACCTTCCAGGGTTGCGTGAAGGACCATCATAGACCTTCGTGGAGGTTTGGAGGACGAATAAGAAGAACATATCGATAAGCCTAAAAGGCTTATTGACCTGTGCGAAGGAGTTGAAGGTAGAAAGATGACATCACAATTGCTAGTGGATCACCCTATAACGTTTGCAAGTAGGAAGTTGTGCAAAGCTGAAAAAAATTATTCCATGACAGAGCGCGAAGGATTAGCTATAGTGTATGCACTCCAGAAGTTCAGGAATTATTTGTTGGGTAGATATTTTAAGATGCATACAGACCATTCAACATTAAAATACTTGGTCAACAAGCCTAAGTTGGGGGGGAAGATATGAAGGTGGCTGTTGTTGTTCCAGGAGTATGATTTGAAGTTATTGTGAAACGAGGATGCTTGAATGTTAGACCGGATCATCTATTGCACATTGAAACAGGAGAGGAATCTACGAATTTGGAGGAAGGACTACCAGATGCGAAGCTCTTTGCATTACGTGTTGTGGAAAACCACTTTGAAGATATTATACACTTCTTGACGACATGTAAGACTCCAGAAGGATATACAGGCCAACAAAAGAAGGAACTGGTGGTGCGCGCAGTGGAATTTTCTGTCATTGCAGGGAACTTGTACAAAATGGGATTAGATGAAATATTCTAAAGTTATGTGCTAGAGTTTGAATGAAATAGCATCCTTGTTAAGGCTCATCGTGGAGCCGTGGGAGGTCATTATGCAGGAAAAGCAACAACGTAGAAGATTCTATGTGTTGGGTTATGGTGGATGACCTTGCATAAGGATTCAAAAGTGTAT
>APFE030859189.1:159670-197815 GCA_000404065.3 Pinus taeda
TGCTTCGAATATCTTCACACAGAGAACTAACAGCAGCTACAATTCAAAAACAACTTCGGCTTTGGAGTGCAGGCTCGCTTGCAATGATCCATTTAAATGAAAACTCGGGCTTCTTTGCGTGTTCTTTAAAAAAATCTTGTCATACAGCAGGCATGTTAACGCACCATGAATACACCTTATGACACAACCATATCTCATAAAATCTCTTAGAATGATTGTCATGTGCGTGATCCTAAACCTTATGGCGGAATGATAACCTATCATGACCTGGAGAAGACATCAACTGAAAAAATGTGGACGGACCTAATGACTCATCCCCCCAGACTTGACATTTCAAGAAAACGCGCTACAAAAATCCCGAATCCCCGATTTCGTAGTGCAGACAATTATGAATTGACAAAACGTGCTACGAAATGGCTGGTAAATGATACGCTGCGAAAAGGTGGAAACATCATTGCGCAGCTAAATTGGCCAATCAGATTGCGTTGCGAAATGTGAAAAATACAAATGACGCAAACAAGACAAGACATGCCTTAAACAATAATGATGGAGGGTATCTAACGGTTTTTCACAAGGACTCACATCAATACCTTTTGAAATTCTAATTTCAAAGTGACAGACATAGAAACCTATTCACTTAAACACAATTTTTTTGATATGAAACTTTGGACATACGTGGACTATGGTTCTAAGTGATAACAAGCGCGATGACAGAGGAATTTCATGTCTACCATCAAAAGAGCATGACATATCATCTGTAGGCTAATGGGACAGTGAAAGCATTTAATAAAATATTGGAGAGTGCGTTCACAAAGTTTTGTAATGCTCAAAGAAATGACTGGGATCTTCGCGTGCCCGTAGTGTTATGGGCTTATAGAATGACTTGCAAGAAGTTGACAGGACAAATGCCGTTAAGACTGCTTTATGGCGTGGAAGCTGTGATGCCGATGGAGTACATTGTACCTAGTCTGCACATAGCGACATTGATAGGAATGACAGATTGTGGAGCACTAGAGGAGAGGGTCGTGCAACTAATAGAGCTTGAAGAATATAGATTTATAATTAGATTCCATCAACATGTTCAAAAGGAACGCGAAAAGGCATGGCGCGATTAGCACATCAAACTGTGCACCTTCAAGGTAAATGATTTAGTTCTATTATATGAGAGCAAGTTTGATAAATTTCTAGGAAAATTTCGGATGCATTGGCTGGGGCCATATGTCATCAAGGAGATTACCTATGGTGGAGTAGTCCAATTGGTAAAGTTGAATGGAAAACCATTCCCAGGGTAAGTGAATGGTAGCTGATTGAAGCCATACACTCGCGATCCATCTAGATGACTACGTGGTGGAAGCATAGTCTTAGCGCTCCAAGCAACTGAAAGGAGGTACGGGATTATAAACTACACTACCCTGGGTAAGGAGGAGCAGACCCAGAGACTACTCAATTATGGATTAAGTGCAACATGGAACCGAAAAAAGTAGGGATGTGGAAGAAGTCCAAGGCCAGCAAGACTTCTCTTGACCCGATCACCTTGACAGAAGGTGATCTGAATGACATTGGTGATACGGTGAGGGATGCTACCACGAAATTGCTATAATAGTTTGAGTAGCAGTAGAAGTAGGCCTTGGATGCCATTCAGATGGGTCTACACGAGCTGAAAATCTAGGCATCACAAGTGTAGGCCAGTGTGGGTCGAGGTAGCGCAACGTCAACTAGCTTGCGCCTGGGACAGTTGAAGCAACATAAATGATTCGCCTATTGGACCCTCGGTTTATCGCACTACCAGATGGAGCATTGACTACGAAGGAAGAGGATGATTGGGCCACTGTCCACACCCTCCAGAAGGTCAGTCTAGACTTGGTCGCTCTTCCAAGAGAAGCCCTTCAAACCTTGCATGATGGTGTGATCACAGAACTTCGGGCTCGGGAACAACGATCATTGAATGTCATCAGTGAGAAGAAGGTGAACAACACCCAAATTTTTGCCGAGAAGACCTTTGCCATTGAGCTCTTTAAGGCTATCATGACAAAGAACAAGCGCACTACCAAGGTAGTGGCAGAGGCATGTAGGTCTTTCCCCGAGCTGGATATTCCCGAAGATGCGCCAGTGGACAAACGAATTCAGAAACTCGCTGCTGGAGTGTGCGAAGTGAGATTAGAGTTGGCCAAGGTTCAGTTGGACCTGAACCTTAAGATAACAGAACTTGCGTTGAGGGACTAGCCCTCGACTCCACTAGAGGTTAAGGTGCAACGCGAGGCCACTGTCAGAGATGCAGTAGCCACTATAGATAGTGTAGTGAAGGAGTGCACAACGCACTTCGAGCAGGTGCTCGAAGTGGTTACCAATTTTCAAGAGGATCCCACCTTGCAAAGGTTGGAAACAGAGGCCCGAGAGCTGCAATAGGGATATGATGAAGTCAAAGTGACGACATGCACTGGAATCCTTAAGCAAAGGCTATCAAAACTGCAGAAGGAAAAGGTGCTAAAGGAGTAGGTGGATGCAACACAATGCAAAGAGGGTGTCCTCAAGGCTAGAATAGGGCCTTGGCTTGATGACTTCTATGCGCTCACAACCATAATTGAAGGAAAACTGGATAGTTTGTAGGGAACACAACAGAAGGTACAAGAAGATGGCACAGGGCCAACGATGGAGTAGCTGGTCGAACAGATGAAGCAGGAAACAACATAGTGCACCATCGAAGTTACAGTTGTACAGGTGGAGCTGGGAGGTCTTCATGACAAGATCTTTGCTCTAGCAGAGTGACTCGAGGGTGAGTCACTAGATTTGTGTTGGGGGCTTGTTGGGAATGGGTCCCCTGGGGTCAATTTTGGGTTAAAAGCCTAAGTTTTGGGGCTAAAAGCCTAGGTTCTGTGTAAAGTCTTCGCATTTTATGGTCGCAGAGCACGAAGATGTCAAGAGTCAATAAAGGCTTTTTTCCCTTATTTTGTGTAAAAGCATGTCAGCTTTGGAGATCTACCCATGGTTCGCGGACCATGGGAATGTATAAAAAGGGAGTCTTAGAAGAGTCTATGGGAGATAGCTCATAGTTGATACTAGAAGTTAATGAATGTAATGGGTCTATGAGAGCTAAGAGAAAAGAGTCTTAGCATAGGAAGAGGCTCTACAGCTAAGTGCATAGAGGCCTAGGGTAGAAGCCACAGCTGAGTGTGCGGACCCCTGCAACTGTGTGCATGGGGTAGTCAGAGTTTGTACTGGATATTTGAATCAATAATAAAGAGGAGTATTATGAAATTACCTATGTATTTTATTTCTGTTCATTGCATGCGATTATGTTATGTTGAATACTGGGTTTATGTTTCAATGCTACTCTGATGCGCGAATCTATATGTTTCTCTGTTTTATATGACTACAAGTAGAGATATATGTTTACGCGAAGATAACCATAGTTGTATGTTAAAGTGGGCCATCACTTAGAATAATTTGGGTAATTCTATAGTAAAGGCACGTAAGTGCCCCACCCACCTTCTAGGGTTGCGTGAAGGACCGTCATAGACCTTCGTAGAGGTTTGGAGGACAAATAAGAAGAATATATTGATAAGCCTAAAAGGCTTATCAACCTGCGCGAAGAAGGAGTTGAAGGTAGAAAGATGACATCACAACCATCTCAGGGTGTGGAAACTTGGTTCCTGCATCCCCCCATATTTCTTTGGGTGAGATTTCAGTTTGCACTCCGTGGAAGATGCTGAAAGGGCCAGTAGTGTAGGGATTTTCTTGGCTAACTAGCACCAAACCTGGGTCAGGGCCCATCAAGCTAACAAAAGGGAAAAACCCGAGGGGACTATGGCAGAGGGGTATATATCATATCATTCTTTCTATTATGCCAGTGAGTACATCAAGAAGATCGATAACACACTAGGTGCAACGATTTGGGATGACGAAAGGGATGAAGACAAAAGATAAGGAGAGCTTCTCGAAAGGAATGGAAAGAGGTGCATAATAAAGATTAAGTGCAAGCTTATCATTTGTCAAGTTAATATACAATAAGTATTCACAACAACGTAAACTTTGAAACGAGAATTGGTATGATTACCCGTTTTTTTGAGGTAGAAAAATATCATTCGATTTTGAAACGTGCTAATTCAGAATGCACCCTTTTTTTTGGAGCATATTTTAAACACTTTAAATTTTCTTATGAACATTTTTTTTAAAAATGTTAATGATTTTCATGTTGATTTTGAAAAGTGTTGATGAGGCATCAACCCCTTAAATTTTCTTATGAACATTTTTTTTTTAAAATGTTAATGATTTTCATGATGACTTTGAAAAGTGTTGACGAGGCATCAAACCCTTTTTTAGAGCACTTATTTTTTACACTTTAAATTTTCTAATGTATTAGGTGTGAATATATATATATATTGATTTTGGTAATTTTCATTTAGATTTTAAAAAGAACCAACTTTTTTTTAAGGCATAAATTGATAAATAATGAGATCAGTTTGAAAAAAAAACAAACAAACACAACAAGTTTAAAAAATAATATCAAGTAAATAAAAAGATGTATTAAAACATTAAAAAAAACACGACTTTAAAACAAAAAACAAAAATTAAAATATTGAGAAATAAAAACTAAAAAAACAAAAAATAAAATAAAATTAATAACAAAGCAAAAAATATTTTAAAATATAAAAAAATTTTAAAACATGGCAAAAAAATAAACAAATATATATAAAAAAATGAAAAAAAACACATAAATTCGTAAAAAGAAAGAAATAACTTTAAATATTTTTAAAATTATAAATAAGATAAAAAAAAAAAAAAAGAAGAAAAAAAATTAAAAAATTACAAAAATTATTGCCAAAAACAAGATACGTAGATAATTAAAAAAAATCGAATTAAAAAATCATTAAAAAATCTTCAAGCATAAAAAAACATTAAAAACAAAAAAAATTAAAAATCAAATATGCAACCTATTTAAAAGGGAAAATATTAATTAACAAAATTCATAAATAATTTATAAAACATAACCCTTTAAAAACAGTAAAAAAAAATAAAAATAAAAATAAAAAAATGCCTCGCTAAGGCCCCACCCCTGCGACCCAACGTGTCATGCCCCCAACTCTTTTTTTCTTAAGTTGAGCGGGTGCGGCACCGCCTAAACGACTCGCCATTTCCATGGTTAAGTGTTTTATGAACTACGACTTCACTTTTATAAAACTTCACTTGTTAAATTATAATGTGCGGAATTCCATTATAACAAACATGATAAACATAACCGAGAACAACAACAATACATGTAATAAAAATCTTTTATTATAGATAGAGATTTTACAACATGACCGGGAGACAAAGCTCAACCGGCGTTTTACAACCGGGCGGGCGCCCGCCCGTGCAAGAGCGCACAGCGGTCTGCCCGAACCACAACTGGAATGCAAGAACGTTCGCCCGAACGGAGGGAGCACTGTGCCACCGTGCATGCCCAACTTCTACACAACCAATGCCCGCACCAACCAATACAACCGCGCCCCGACGCCCACAATACAACCGCGTCCGACGTTCACACACACGGCGTTCACCCAACAGCGGGCGGGTGGGTCGCCCTGCGCCCACGCCCGGTCATTCACCCGACTGGCGGGCGAGCGCACCCGCGCCTGCGTTCTGGTGTAACTGCGCTATACCGTTCGCAATACCAAGTCCGCTGCCCGACCTATGAGCACATGCCCCTTTGCGGCCTGCGGCTCTCCTTCCTCTACCTCGCACTTGATACTTGTGCCTTAGAGCGATGAGATGATGCCTCAAACCAACAATCCGTTCGCTAGTTTATACACTTCATTGGAGCGGGTATCCGCCCAGCCGACCCGCCATCTGTCGTTTGCCACTTTCGCACGCCATCGCCCAACGTGAGGTCGACCCGCCCATCGTGCGGGACCGCCCACCCAAGGCACCCATCGCATAAGCTTTTCCTATGTCGGCTCGTCGATTGGCATTTGCCCAACTTGCCATATAAACTCGCGATGCGCTCTCCATAACTGCGCGTTCACTCGTCACGTTGGTGGAGCGCTCGCCATACTTAGCCGATTTTTCACCGTGCGGAGGGCGCGCGCCCGGGCCGCAACGCTAGGGTGCTACATCCTCCCCCACTAGGAATCATTGTCGCCCTCGACAATCCTGCACGCCTAAGTACTCTCCGCTCAAATCTCGCAATCTTCCTCTTCCATCTCCAAAGTGAGTCCTCCGATTCCCGACACTCCTCTTCCGGTGCTCCCTTCCATCTGACAAGGTACTCCCATTTCTGGTGGCAACTAATCCCTGTAGTCCGATAACTTAGTATCTTCTCCAACTCCAAGCCTGGTTTGTCCACTATCCTAGCTGGTCCTCTCGGCAGTTCAGCTCTCTCTGGATGGTCTGAATCAAGCCTGCATCTCTTCAACTGACTCACATGAAAAATTGGATGTTTCATGTGCATATGGTGTGGAAGCTCCAATTTGTAAGCAACCTCCCCCACTCGCTTCTCCACACGAAATGGTCCCTCATACTTCTGTGTCCGTTTGGCAGCCGTCCCCTTGGCTGGCTGAAACTGCTCCCCGGTAATCCTGAGAAACACCATATCTCCCACACTGAACTGCACATCCCATCTTCCCCGATCAGCATTCTTCTTCATCCTCCTTGCAGCATCATGTAAGCGCAACCATGCCAACTCCAAGGTCTCCTCCCAAGCCTTCATGAACCTCTTCGCATGAGGACTCCTCATACGACCTGTAGTCTCAACGGTGTGCAGAGCAACTGACATCTGTCCATTTACCAACTCAAATGGACTGTACCCTGTCGCGGAACTCTTTTGAATATTGTAGCTAAACTGAGCAATATCCAAGAGTCCAGGCCAATTCTTCTGATTAGCCATGACATAATGCCTCAAGTAGTCCTCCAGCAATGCGTTGATATGCTCGGTCTACCCATTTGTCTGTGGATGGTAACTCGAACTCATCAGCAACTCTGTCCCAACTAGCTTGAAGAATGTCGTCCAAAATCTCCCTGTAAATCGTGGATCTCTATCACACACAATACTCAACGGCATGCCCCAATACTTCACCACGTTCTTAAAGAACAACTCGACAGTACGCTCAGCTCCACATGGTATCTTTGTCGGAATAAGGACAACGTACTTGGAAAAACGATCAACAATGACCATGATCCCATTATACCCCTGCACCTGTGGTAGCGAAACAATGAAGTCCATAGAGACACTCATCCATGGCCTCTCTAGAATAGGTAAAGGCTGCAACAGTCCCCCTTGCCTTTGATTGTCCGATTTGTCCTGCTGACAAATGATGCACATATGTACATACTCCTCCATCTCCTCCCACATCTTCTCCCAAAAGAACCCTCTCTCCAACAATGCCAAAGAACGACGCTGCCCTGGGTGGCCAGCCCATGGAGAATCGTGGCACTCCTTCAAGAGGTGTCTCCTAAGACTAGATGTCTTTGGAACATAGAGTCGGCTCCCAAAGAACAAGTAACCGTCTCGTAGAAAGAACCTGCGTGTCTTTCCTTCCTTTATCTACTTCACTATATTCTGCACTAAAGTATCGGTCTCCACACTTTCCTTCAGTTTTTTTTGCATCTCTTCCGACATCTGAATCCGACTTCTACTCCTTGCTGCCCAGTCTTCTCCCTCAAATGCTGCAAGTTGTCCCTTTCTACTAAGGGCATCTGCTAAGGCATTGTGTCTACCCGGTCTATACTCAATAGACATGTCGAACTCTGCCAAGAAGTCCTGCCAACGAGCTTGCTTCGCAGAAAGCTTCAGTTGTGATGCAAAATAACTCGCTGCAACGTTGTCAGTCTTGACAACAAAAGGCTTCCCAATCAAGTAGTGCCTGCACACATGAAGACAATGGATGATTGCAATCATCTCCTTCTCATGAATCGGATACCTCCGCTCTCTATCCTGCAACTTTCGACTCTCATAGGCCACTAGATGCCCATCCTGCATAAGAACCCCTCCTATGGAAAAATCTGAAGCATCAGTGTGCACCTCGAACGGTCTCCCGAAGTCAGGCAACTTCAGTATCGGTGCTGTAACCATCCTTCTCTTCAAATCATCAAATGCCTTTTGACATTTCTCCGTCCAACACCACCTCTTGTCCTTTTTCAGTAGGTCTGTTAGTGTCGATGTTACCTTGGAGTAACCTTCTACAAACTTCCGTTGGTAGTTGGTCATACCCAAGAACACCCTCATCTCATGGACATTCTTCGGTTCAACCCAGTCCTCGATAGCCTTCACTCTGCTCAGCTCCATCCGTATATACCCCTGACCAACAATATGCCCAAGGAACAGAATCTCGGTCTCAGTGAACACACACTTAGACTTCTTCAAGAACAACTGATTCTCCCTCAGTGCCTTGAAAACCATCGCCAAGTGCTTCTTATGATCCTCCATGTTATCACTGTAAACCACTATATCGTCCAAGTATACTACTACGAACGAGTCCAAGTACGGTCATAGGACATCATTCATCAAAGTGCAAAATGTTGCAGGAGTGTTACACAACCCAAACGGCATAACAAGGAACTCAAAGCTACCATACCTTGTTACGATCACGGTCTTCTTCACGTCTCCTTCAGCAATCTGCACCTGATAGTAACCATGCCTCAAGTCCAGCTTGGAAAACACTCGGGCTTTCGCAAGCTTGTCAAAGCAATCAGCAGCCAATGGCAAAGGATCCCTGTTTCTCACCGTCTGCTTGTTCAATGCACGGTAGTCACAGCACATCCTTAGCTCATTGTTATCCTTCTTTCGCTGGAATAATACCGGAGCTCCATATGGGGACCTTGAAGGTCTAATGAAACCTGCATCAGCTAACTCCTTTAGCTGTCGTTTCAATTCCTCCAACTCAGGCCCTGATAAACGATAAGGTGCTTTAGCTGGGGGTTCCTTCCCAAGTTCAAGCTCAATGCTATGGTCCACCGCACGCCTTGGTGGAAGCTTCTTTGGTAGCTCATCAAACATCAAATCTGCATATTCGGCAAGCACATCAGAAATCTCAGCTGAAATAGGCGTCCCCACTTCATCACCTTCGACTCCTTTGAACATCACCGCATATGTCTCCATGTCTGATTCCTTCATAGCTTTCTCCAAACTTAGTGCAGAAACATGCTGCACCTTGACTTCCCTCCTTTGCCTATGAGTGGGCAAAGTCCAAGTTCGTGTCTGTCCAACCAGCACCACCTCATCATAGAAGAGGACAACAATAGCCTTGTTGCCCTTCAAGAAATCTTGTCCAAGTATTACATCGAAGTCATTCATCTCCATCACCATGAAGTCCAACTGACCCGTCCAGTCTCCTATCTGTACTGGCACTTCGTGTGCCAAACCCGTCACCTTAGCCTTAGAGTTCACTGCCTTGACCTCCATGTTCAATGGGAGGATCGTCAGTCCGACATCTCTAGCCAACCGTGTCGTCATAAAGTTATGGGTGGCCCCTGTGTCCACAAGAGCTTGAGTGGTCTTTCCACGGACCATCAAGTCTACGAAACCCAGACTGTTCATCCATGATTTCTCCATAACCTGTCCTTGCATACATTTCTGTTCTCTTCGCTTATCATCAAGCCTCTTCAACCCTGAATCAGCTTTTACCACAGCTTCAACCTTCTGTGAACCTGCTCTGATACCACTTGTCACGCCCCCAACTCTTTTTTTCTTAAGTTGAGCGGGTGCGGCACCGCCTAAACAACCCACCGTTTCCATGGTTAAGTTATTTTACGAACTACGCCTTCACTTTCATAAAAACTTCACTTATTAATTATAATGTGCGGAATCCATTATAATGCATGATAAACGAAACCAAGAACAAGAACAATGTACAAGAATGATCTTTTATTATGTATCAAAATTTTACAATGACCGGGAGTAAACTCAACCGGTGTTTACAACAAGGCGGGCGCCCGCCCGTGCAAGAGCGCACGGCGGTCTGCCCACGCCTTCACCCAATATACAACACTTCGTCGTTGGCCCGA
Organism: Pinus taeda; assembly: GCA_000404065.3. Taxonomy (NCBI): domain Eukaryota; kingdom Viridiplantae; phylum Streptophyta; class Pinopsida; order Pinales; family Pinaceae; genus Pinus; species Pinus taeda. Next base: position 169,649 of record APFE030859189.1, read on the forward strand.
ACGATGGGTGCGCCCATGCACACCGTGCACGCCCAACCGAACCACAACCTCACTGCCTGGCGCTTCGACGTTTACTTCCAACCGTGGACGGGCGGGTCGCCCGCGCCCTCGACCGTTCGTTCACCCGACGGGCGAGCGAGCGTTCACCCGCGCCCGCGTTCAGTCCTACCCGCGCTGCCGTTTACACCGATCCGTCGCACTTACAATCGATCGCTACCCGACTTGGCGGGCGCATCCCCTTGTGCGACCTGCGCTCACTTCGCACCTCCTTCGCACTTAGATGTGCACTGTTTGCGATGTGTGAGTGATCGTTCGATGATCCTTTGCCAACGTTACAATCGTTTGTTTATACGCGTTGTGGGAGGGGGCTGCCACCCGGCCGACCTCCACAACCGCCCAACTTCGCATCCGTTCACCGTTGTAACACATGGTCGGCCCGCCCATGGTGCGAGACCGCCCCACCAACGTGCCCAACAATGCTACCACGCTCGGTCAGCTCGCCCAACGAGTTTGCCATGACTCGTTGTATATATGGGCGAGCGCTTCTCCAACTTCGCTCTTGGTTACCCGCGCGCCTGTTTGGAGCGCTCGCTCTCCCGGTACTTAGTCGCATTTCAACGTGTGAGGGGCGCGCGCCCGTGCCGGAGCTACGAGGCGCTACACCTTGGGATGTGAAACCCAACGGTCACATATTGTACTATAAATGTATATCTCTTGTTAATAAAAATTGTACTCTCCTGATTATCTTTCATATTGTTCTTGCTCCCATGTGTGTTTAACAATTATCACTGGCATAAGATAAATTGTATGGAGATTATTAGGTAGTAATTATCAAATCAGAAGATTGGTTTCTACTGTGCATCTATTGTAGAAAAATCAACATGGTGCTCTTCAAATGGGTGCAAGAAATTGATTTTTATAAAATAAAAATAAAAACATTGGAGACAAAGGACAAACTATTGTAAACTCTAGGGGTTGAAGGATAAAACCCTAGTGCGAACTTGGAGTACTAATTGCCAATGCAAGATCTAGGGGACTCTAGCCTTTATAAGAAAGAAAGTTGTATAATTAATGACAAAGAAAAAAATGAAATTGCAGATGGAAGGATGCAAGTATCAAGAAGGGTTCCCTCTTATTTAAAAGACAAGTACCTTTTATCCCTCTTGTGTTATTTCTTGTCATTTGCTCGATTATAATTATTCTTTATTTTCAGCCTCTTATCTTTATATCTGCTTGGTTATAATTATTTCTTTCATGACCTCCTAAGTGAGGTTTGACTAGGTACATTATTCAAACAACATTGAGAAAGGACAATGTAAAGTTTTCTAGATGAGAGGAAGTAGCAGTGACAGAAGGACTTGCCTACGTAACAAAGGAGTAATAGTACAAAAGGACTTACTCATGAAAGGGGATAGTAGAAGGATTATTGACGTGACAGAGGGAGAAACCAAGATCACCACATGGAAGACCTGCTTCAGCGTCAAAAAGAGTTAATTAAGATGAAGGATTTTAACCCTATTTCTTGGAAGTACATGGATGGACCAGATATTTGCTCTACAAATGAACACCTCAAGCTAATATTGTTGATTTTCTAGTGCAATCAAGCCTAGTATAGTTTTTCAAAATTGATAACTACTTCCAATGATATAATTAGACTTCTTGTAGGGTTCCAATCATTAGGCAGTTTATACATGAAAAACTTCAACCATTCAATTTCATCAATTGAGCAATAGAGATCGCAATGAACAGTAAACAAGAGAGAAAAGACACTAAAAATAAGGCTCACAACTAGGGCAAAACCCACAAGGGGAAAACCAAACCAATATTTCCTTATGAGAGAGAAAATTATGTTCATCAAAGTTACATCAAAATTATTCCAACAAGATTCCAAATCTAACCTCAATTTATCCAAGTCAAAACCAGTCAACAATGAGAGAGAGTCAATTTTGGTCAAAGTACAGATCTACAACAATAGGGTCGAATTTCGACCTGTGGAAGCTTTGAATAGGAGGCTGAAATTCGGTCAACACTTCAATGAACAAACCTCTGAAACAGTTAGGTCAAAGCCTATGGTCAACCCAGGTCAACGAGCTTAGAAACAGGTTAGAATCTCGGTCAAGTCTAGTCAACAATCCTCCACAATCTTCAGCCTTCCAAGACAATCAACCTTAGTCGAACAAATGCCAATTAGCCCAAGTCAACACTGGTCAAACATTGGAAAAGAGGTTGCTCAATGCAGACATAAAAAGACACCTTTTGACTCCGTCGCACATGTGGATGTATCTTTGTGATTTTAGATCGATGTGATGATGAGAAGTGTGCCAAATGAGCTCCAATGATACCTTATTTATATGTGGTTGAAGAGGTTCCTTTTCACACATGTGGGGCCGACTTGACCTTCTTGAGGCCGACCTACCCTAATTTTCAACAAATATATGGTACATAGGTACCTATAATGTATATTGGATATATCTCAGGAGATGAAGTGAGTCTTTACAAAGCAATGACCGGATCACTTCATCTGAGACATGATGAGAAGAGGAGCAATAGAGCTCCTATACATATTCATAAATGAGTAGATTGTGAACAACGATGAGCTTATTATGACGTTGAATATCTCCCTCATTGAAAGGAATGATGAGGTAGCCAGAAGGATTTCGCTAGGTCCGAAAGGACCTTGACCAAGAAGAGATGTATACATCCACCTAGAAGTGAAAAGGACTTGGCTAGGTCAACCAAAAGTGAATGTTTCAGGGAAACTATAAGATTGGACAGATCTTCTCCTTAAAAACCAAAAGGACTTGGCTATGTCGACCAAAGGAGATAGATGAAATTCACCTTTAAATACTTTAAGGACTTGGGTAGGTCACAAAGGACTCTGACTAGAAAGGTGAATAGTCCAAAGGCAAATCTTCTTGAAAAGTTAGTAAAATTTGATGGCTAGGCTAAGGTCATGACCAAAGAAGTTTGATATATTCCCCTAAGGAGCCATACAGGAACTTGGCCCACCCTCGATATTTATGTTGTTCAAAATTCAAGATAAGATTATGTAGAAGACATGCATCAATATGACAAGCTCATAAAAATTTTCTTAAGGAAGGAGAATTCTCAACTAAGGGAAATTTGTTGCAAATGAATGCCTCTCTCGCTAAGAGGAAGTATTGATTTTTGCAGCATCGAGAGTTATTCCCACATGCCAAAAGGCCTCCCATGTTAACCTAGAAAAATTGATGGAAATTAAAATAAAACAATTTTTATTTTTTGGGTTTCATGTAGGCTCAAAAGGGACAAGTCGGCCCCACCATGAAAGGGTGTGTCTCTTGGGGCAAATACACCCATTTGATTTCTCTCTCTCTCTCTCTCTCTCTCTCTCTCTCGCTATATATATATAATATATTTATTGTATGACGTGAACCTTATTTTTCACACCCTCAATCATCATTTCTCTTATTTAGGACACTCGTGGAGCTAAAAAAAGATGAAATGGCTAAAGTTTGGATTTGGTTTTTGGCATAGATTTCTAGATTTTTATTGTAAATATTGTTGCAAAACAATTTCTCCTAAGAAGAAAAGTTTTTTGGTTTTTCCCAATGTTAGGTTTTCCCAGGGCAAATTTGTTGTCTCCATTGTGCATGATTGTCTCTATTTGATCCTATTGTTTTTATTACATTATTGTTGAAATATTTTGTGTATAATTGCTCAATAATATCACTGGCATAAGATAAATTGTATGGAGATTATTAGGTAGCAATTATCAAATCAGAAGATTAGATTCTACTATGCATCTATTGTAGAAAAATCAACAACTTAAAGATAGGTTCACATAATGATAATACATAATAGAAAGACATCCTTTGTCCACACTTATGGGTGAAATAGCTCTCCAACATGACATCATCCTCATTTAACGAGAATTTGCATCAAGCAATCTAGCAAAACGGTCCAAGAGTGCTCCTCACTCCAAGACACCTCATCAAAATAAATGGTTGCAACTACAACCCCCAACCCCTCATCCAAGACATCATCATCAAAAAGCCATGCATCATCATCCTAGAGTTTACATCGATGACATGGCAACCCTAAAGCATGACATCATCATTAAAAAGAGGTGTCAGCCCTCCCAAAGTGTCTCAAGTGATCACCATCCTCATTTGGGTTCTGGAACAAGGCAACGCACATCAAGTAGATACAAAGCCAACCTGGGGGTGTCCTGGGTCCTCTACGGCACATCATGAATCCTACCAACGATTTGACTTCTTAGCTCAGTGTTTCATCATCTTGAGGTGTGAAAAGAGCTATACATCCATGTCGAGGCTCCTCAAGGGCCCACACTCATCTTTGAGGGGGAAACGTTGAGGTCGCAATGGTCACAAGTTCTCTCATGCTGGGTTAGATGTCTTCTTTATGGTGCTGCAGAAGGGCCAAGCCATCCCTCAAGTGATATCCAATGCATCTGTGAGAAACAACCTAAAACATACCCTCAAGATCAAGTGAGATCAACATCATTAGGTAAAGAAATCATTCAAGTATCATAGTGGACCAAATTCAATGCTAGGGGCACAAAAATACTTCACAGAAGCCTTGCCTTCAAATGTCATTCTAGTTGATGATTTGTAAGCAAGTTATCACACTTGTGTTAGGGATGATTATAAAATTAGCCCTATTAGGTGCTTCCATCCCCAAAGGGAATGTCAGTTCCTAGGTAGGCCCATCAATCCATATGTATGATAAGTGTATAGACTCTACATGAAATAGGAAAGACTTCAAGGAAGATGCCACTGCCTGTGGAGGCATGAACTACCCCTTTCCTCAACCTATTTTTACCACCCCGATGGTAAACCTTTTACTTCAATGATCTTTCTTTTGTTTTTTGCATAGCTTGGGTGACGAGCTTGCTTAATGCCTTTTCAATTCCTGTTAAAGATGTAGCAGTTTACTACTCATCAAGGTTGGGACACTTACGAGTTCCTTTGATTTGGAGAGAGTGTGATGTGCTTAGGAACTAGGTGATAGCTAATGAGGGAGGTAGAACTCAAGCTAGGCTTTTGCCCACATTCTTATTTTAGTCCCACCCACCTTTTGCAATTTTCATTTTCTTTCATTTGTGGCTAGCCGCTATATATGTTTTCTATCTTCTTTCAGCTGCACCAACTTCTTGGATCAAATTTTCCAAGCCCTGACTCATAGATATGGATAAAAGGTGCTTGTAATAGTGACAAATGACAATCAACCCAAAGAGTGGAAATGCATATGAAGGATAGATGGAAATTGATAATTATGGGTTACCTCGGGCATGCTACATCAACCAGTGCCTCTTATTCATGTCTATCCTGAATAGTGGAAAAAAAAGGCCTTAGGAAAGGTCACACTAGACTAGGGACCAAAGATAACCTCCCAAGTGAAGTATGAGAACAAGACTACAATCACGAGTTGTCAATCATCCAACTTAGCCTATGACCCACATTAGAATGCCCTAAACATTAAACCAGCATAGATCCATCTTAAGTACGGATCTAACATGAGCCAAGAGGGATCAAACTTATTCACGTGCAAATTTTGGTAGAGTGCAAAATACAATGTGTTATTTTTCATTGTTTAAATCATATTTTTGAATGCTAAATAGAATATATATAAGACCAAATAAAAGTTTTAACCATAAAAACTTAATTTTTTTCTATATATAGATATATATGAAGTTGATATTCACATAAATTAGTTAACATAGATCTTCAAATAGTTTATTTAAATCTCTTGTTGAAATATTTTTGAAAAATATAAGATTTAAACATCTGATTTTTTTACTTCTAACTACTTTACAACATATTCATTAGACCATAATTTTTATTTTTTATTTTTATTTTAAAGGGGCGCAGATGGATGGACGGAGGGACAAACTTACACATCCCCTCATACTAGGCTGTAGAATGAGCCGCTTGGCTCAATGAAAGCACCTGATTACAAGGATGGTTAGTGTATCTTTCGATAAATGACCCACCTTCCTCCAAAAAGTATGCTAGATGGGAGAGAGCACTGACCAGAGCACAAATAGAGAGCTCTTAATCAAAGCTATCTGTGGATAATCATAGAGCTGCTGGCTGGCTGGCTGACCAAAGAGGATAAAAATTTTCTCTTAGGGGGTTACCCACTCGGGTGGTTACAGTAATTACACCTTGAAGATTATGAAGGATAAAGGTGAAAAGGGAGTAACTTGTTCTGGTGGAGAACACCTTCCTCACAAAATGGGTGTGAGCTTTACCTTGTTGCTCTGAAGGTGATTCTTCCTCAGCCATGGCAAACTCAGCAATTCTGTACAGCAGTGACGGCAGCATGGATGAGACCACAGGTCCACAGCAGTGACAAAGCCTCTCGCAGAAGCACAGCAGCTGCAAATATAAGCAGTTATTTGATTAAGGACGTTGCATGTTGCAGCATGTCAGGTTTAGATTTTCCTTATTTAGAGCTGCTGTCTTCAGTTCAAGTAAGGCACATGCCTTTTCCAGATTTAGAAGCACTAATATAGCTTCAGTTATGTGCAGTTCTAATTTAGGTAATCGCATGCACAGTTTGGATTTAGATAGTGTGCATATCTCCAGGAAAGGCACTGTATGCTGGGTTTTGTTTTCTTCAAGTTATAGCACAGTCAACTAAGAGTCATAAAACATGCATTCATGCACGTTGGACACCACTAGAGGGGAATTCATGCATTGTAAGCCCTGATCTATCTTAGTCTATAAGAGAGAGATGGACTGTCTTCACTAGAGACAAATTTGAGAGTGTCTTCCATAGAGACAGATTTGGAAGTGAGAATATACAAGGTTTTGACTCTTGAGCAGTTTCCTTTGTTTTCCATTTTTCAGATTAATAAATATTTATGTGATTGGATTGCAGCAGATTTTATATTTGCTATCATAATTTACGGAACTCTAATCTTTTGCAGATTCATACGTAACAATCCATTGTCTTGAGTGTTTCTGCATTATACAGTGTGTGCATTCTTAAGCTTACGGTAGAATTTTAGTATAAATGCAGTCTGTTGTTTTAATAGTTTAGACACTTTAGTTAGGATTCTAGTTATAAGAACTGCAGATCTATGTAGTATGTACTATGTACCATGAATAAAAATTCGACACCTAGGAAGATCAGGCTCCCATTCCTCTTGAAAATGAAAAGTAACTGGAGCCTTAAAAGAAAATTGTCAAGAATTCAGCTTTGCAAGACAAATATCATCATCAGCATTGTCCAACACCTTGTGGACCCAAAGTAGAGAAGATGTTCATAACTTGCTGACTCCATGAGCTAATAGCATCGAAGGATGTAAAGGCAAGAAGAAAAGTATCATTCTAAATCTAATGAATACATGCCCTATCGCACAGCATCTTATATTGAATCTTCAACAGGAAACTCTTTCATTTATGTTTTTATTGTCGGGTTCCATCGAGAGTGTCAATCGGAGTGATAATTTTGCAGAAACTCCTTTGGCATGGGATTGTCAACAGTAGTAATTACTCATTACTTAAAGCTAAGCAGATTATATGTAGAAAAACACTCCACCAGATTGTAAGGGAACATAAAACATTTCATGACAACTACATATTGCATCTCTTTCAGAGGTGCACTGTTGTTTTAACAATATTTTTGGTAAAGCTATATATATTATTATCACTTGTATGCATCATAGACAGATTGCTCCGACTCACCTGTATTGGGAAGTGACATCGTGCATGTCTGGTTCAACCAGGATAATGAAACTTACTTGACTCTTTATTTAACTGCACTAATTATTAGGACTTGAATTTGTAGCTCAACTCCATATGATGTTGACTACTTAGAACAGTCAAATGAGGCAGTCGAGTAAATGTTTGAAAAACAAAGGAATTTCCCATATGGACATTTCAATGACTACCATTTCCATTTAGTAGGATTATGCTATCAGCTAGGTGAATGAATCTTGGATCTCCAATACTTAGTAGGGTTTGGAAAAGTAAAGTACAAACAGCATTCACACAATAAAACATGTCTTGATGTTTTTGCCTACAGTTCTGAAGATGGAAAATGTCATGAACCCTTTACCCCAGGGATAGTTGCATTCTACAAAACCCTCTTTCCAATCTTATTGATAAAATCATTGAGGCTGGAGCAGCCTCCTAGCTCTTTAATAGAGGTTAATTAACTTAAATGCTTTTCATTTAATTCTGTGGCAGATGCATATGATCCTTTATGGCATATCATTCATTTCACCACTCATTATCTTTATCAGGTACTATTAGTGTAATTCATTATTCAACCTTCAAGGGTTGAATGTTGAGGCTGTGAATAAGGTCACATGTGATCTAAGTTGAATTATTCTTCCATCCAAATTTTGAGTACAGCCATCTTCTCAGTTATAATAAAATACCTCAAATATTACCTCCACGTATTTGTTACCTATGTTCAATAATCTGTCTAAAATGGCTGTCAGGACTCATCTTTGGATTGGGACGAGCCAATTTTAAATGTTTCAGGTTGAAGCCAACTACTTAACCAGAATGATGCCTTATTATTATACATCCGCATTCAAGTTTATTTAGTGCAAAACACCTGGCAACTCATGATGTTATCACTCACTGTTACCCACTAAATAAAGTGACTTTTGCATGGCTGCGGGTTAACCTTTTAGAAAGTATCTCCTAAACCTTCAATTTTCAAGGCCGTCTGCAAGTTCAGTGCACATAAAGCATAATCTTTAGCTAAACATTTTGAGGCATCTTTGAGTGAATCACAAAAGTCAAGATGTAATGTCCAATATATGGTTCTAAGAGCATATTGAGAAATAACAGTAAGTGTAAGAACAAAAGAAATATCCAATGGAGCATCAGGCAACTTGGGGAACAAAGAAACCAAGTAGTGCTGACTTACCACTCTCTGTAAGAGCTCTGCCCTCTCCTTGGCTTCCATCTGCCGCCTATGACGACGTGAAAGATATTTATCCAGACCAAGCTTCAATGAGTCAACTTCTTCTGCCACTTGCTCCAACTTCCTAGACAATAGCAATGGTTCGTGTAAGAGTTCCATGTTTAGAGGCTTTCTGGATATTTTTGCCCTTCTATACAATACATCAACGAACTCTTCTTTGAAAAGGAATTTGCATTTCATTGTAGATAATAGATATTAAGATGCAATATTGACAGTATTTATGTATTGTGGGGAAATATTTAAGATCATTTGGGCAAGGTCCAGCATTTGCAATATTACACTACAATAGTGCCTAAACCATGCTTCTTTCACACTCCCAGTACAGTTATCTAAATGAGAAAATTAGGTAAACCTTAAACAATGGCCCAAAAGAAGATCTAGAGGCAATTTAAAAAGTACATGAAATAGCTATTTTGAACTCATCAACATTTTATACATAAGTATGTCGGCTACAGAAGATAATAGATATGGCTCCAGCGGCAATGGAAGACATGAGTTACAAGAAACCATGGAAGAAAACAGACTTGCAGAAACAGCATTTCAGGGAATTTGAAGAGAAAATACATAGAGAAGGCATAATAATAAGTTAAGATACCAGAAAGAAAGGAAAAAGAGTTCTTGTTCCAAGGAAGAGTTGAAAGTGTACTTGCAAGGCAGGTTAGAGAAAAGTTGAAGCATGAAGGAAAGAAGCAATATACAAAGTGCGCTATCAGAGGAAAAGTTGAGAAAGGGTGGCATATGTTGATAAAATATAGTATTCCAACCGCTATAGACAAAATCAACAAAGAAAAAAACAAATAATAATCTGTTTCATTGGAAATGCATCCCAAGAATGACAATAATTGCATAATTACTGTTTTCAAACTCAGAAAACTACTGATGAAAGAATTAAAGAAAAATGAATTAGCCAGCAGGGTGTTAAGCTGTTTGTCTGTTTGTTCACTGGTGTCATCATGTTAAATTTGGCAACTAGGGCCAAACTCCACTTTGGACAGCTCATATCATGGAGATGATATTTTTGTTGGATTCCTTTTTCCGAGAGGTGTAGGATTGATCTAAAGATCATCTCATTCTGACATGTATAAATGGATTTATGAATTTATTTCTTCTATGGACAAATTGGCAAAGGTCGGCCAGCAATCTAATGTAGGCTCAGAAGTCCAAAAGACATGTCTCTTCACCCTCAAAGTTGCATATAAATAGAAGGAGCATCTACCTCATTTGGACATTCATCATCTCACACATATCTCTCTCTCCTCATCTGACTGGGTCGTATGAATTTCAGGGCAGCCTTCTTCTCCTCCACACATGCAAAAGTTTGACTGGGTTTTCTGATTTCTGCGTTGACCAAGTTGCAGGAAGATTGACCAGCATTAACCGGGAGCGTTGACCTTGTTTGACTACGATTTTTGTGGGAATATTTCTGTTTAGGCAGGCTGCATTCTTTGGCATGGAAACTGAGATTTTCTGTGCTGTTTGACCAGCATTGACTGCAGCAAGTTTGACCGCAGGTTTGACTGTGCATTGACCAAGTTTGACTGATTTCTTCAGGACTGTTTTGGGCTGATTTGGACTGCTGTTGGAGGCCAATTTGACTGGGTTTGACCGACCTGATTTGGAGGAGTAATTCTGTTGATGTGACCAGCATTGACTTTCTGTTTAAGGCATCGTGTTGACTGCAGTTTGACTGGACAGATTTGACTGTGATTGGGCAAGTGAATTTTGTATCTAGTATTCTCTCCCTCTGCTGAACTTTTGAAGAATAATCAGAAGACTTGATCAAAGGGTTTCCCCACATTGGGGGTTTGGCATCCGCCAAATATTGTGTCATCTTGTCTTGGCTTGTTTTCTGCTTTTTATTTATGTTTTATTTGCATTTACTGTCATGTTAATGTGATTGCTAATCTGGATATTGATATTGGGCTAATAAGGAAAATTGAAGTAAATTGCTCTTAAGCATAGAACATACCATTGTTATCTAAAATTAACACATCGACAGTGTATTAAGCTGACCACCAAGTTTCTGATCTCAATGTGGTCTTCCCCGCCCACATGGAATGAGTGTCAAAGAGGAGGGTCGGTGCAAGTCCTGGGCAATTTTGGCAAAATAATCACCTCTCGAAGTTCATGCCTAAGCCAAAAGAAATCCACTCTTTGTAGAGAAGCCCCTCAAGGCATGTTCCTCAAACTAGTGAAATGAAACTGAAAAGAAAAGAAAATAAAAATAAAAATCTTACGTAGAGATGAGTATCTCTGTGCGAAGAGATTATTAACTTTGTTTAACATTTTTTCTTATATAAGATAGGATTTCCCTGGGAGTTTATGTTTCAATAATTTAGTCCAACTTAATTCTCCACTCTATCACGCAACATGATCAATAGTATAAATGTTAGCCAATATGTTAAATTATGGTATGTTCTATGTTTAGAGCAATTTCTTCTTATTAGCCCAATGTCAATTCTCAGTATAGCAATCACATTAACATATAAGTAAAATGCTGATAGAACATAAATAAAATCAACAAAAGACAAGCCAAGACAAGAGACACAAGATGTGGCAGCTAGCCAAGGACAAACCCCAATGCAGGGAAACCCTGTGATCAGTTCTTCTCTATTCTTCAATAATTCAGCAGAGAGAGAGATAGTACAATATCACAAATCTGTGATTTTATATCAGCAGCAATATAACACCAACCAGCAAAGTCAAAGCTGGTCAAACAGCTCCAATTGGACCTCAAGTCAACCTTGAAGAATTCAGTCTTCAACAACAAAGATTGGCAGCTCAAAACAGCCCTCGGTCAACAGTTAAACAGCAGTTAACAAACTGTACAGCCTGCAGTCAACCCTAACCAGTCAACATTGGTCAACGTGACACACAAAACAGAAATGCGCAATTCAGATTTGGTCAACTCAATTCCCAGCAGCTCTGTCAACGGTCAGCAGCCCTGCACCTTGGTCAACGCAGCCCCGAAAGTCAACGCAGCCCTAAAAACAGAAATCCGTCCTCCTAGCACGTGTGAGAGATCAGCTGCTCCTACGCTTGCCCAATCAGATTAGGAGAGAGAAGATGAAGAGATGAGTGATGGTGAAATGAGGCAGAATGTCTCTTTCCTTTATATGCAATGTTGAGGTTTAGCTGGGGGTGTGCAACACATTTTATCTTGCTGGCCGACCTTGACAAATTGTCAAGAAATACAAACAAATTCATATCTCCATGAATACATGTCATAATCAGATGATTGTTAGATCAATCCTACACCTCTCGACGAGAGGAATTCAAGAAAAATATCAGCTGTCATAAATAAGATGACCCACATGGAGTTTGGCCCTAGTTGCCAATTTTAACACAATAAGTATAACCATACATAAATAAGCCCAAAAGGAACCAGGTAATGAACCAGACATAAATAAGGCTGAAAGAAACTCAGTAATAAGTATAACCAGATATAAATAAGCCCAAAAAGAAACCAAGCAATGAGATAACAACACATAGGTATGCCAATGAGCTAAACAACATCTGAATCAATTTTAGTTCCACCGGCTTCTTTAGCGGGGACATTACAGAACTTTCATGTATAAAACGTATGGCTAAAGTTCCATTCATGATTCAAGGCATTCAGGGTCTAATATCTCTCGAGGATGAAAATATCAACATTCATAGAAAATCTAATTGGGATAGTAACTGATGAAAAATATGCAAATTCGCAGCATGCCAAATCCTGTCGATTGGACAATTTAAAACCATGGCATGAGTTAACAATTCACAAATGTATTGCCAAGTGGCCTCAAAAGTAACCATGAACTCATATGATTACTTAACCTGGGAATAGATAGCTCCTAAGCCCTCAATGAAAATATACTCCAGTTAAAGTTGACATCTTTCACGATCTTGCATGTTGCTGCTTGGAACATATCCAAATGTATAAAAAATCCGATTTGCTGCTAAAAAATGGCACATTACTACTATACCACTCACCTAAAGATTATATATAATCCTTAGTGTTCCACAGGGATTGGGGGGAGTAGGGGGACAGGGAGGGGGCACATTTCCCACAGACAGTGGGCAGGGGTGCACCCTCATGTTTCGCCACGCCCCCATTGGAGAAAACTTCGCAAAACATTTCTCTAGTGCAGGGGATGTGTTTCCCCAAAAGGGGGGCATCTAGGACCCCCAAAAAAAGGCAAATGTTAGGGGCTGTTGCCCCTGCCCCCATTTTTTGTTCAACAACCTTTTAAGATAGAACAAAAATAGGAGATAGAGCTTTCAGGAGTTAATGGTAATATTAAATTAATAAATTCTAGCAGTCTACTTTATCTTACTTTTCCTATCCTTTTATTTAAATTTTAACATTACCATTAATTGTTTCAAGATATTTGAGAGTGGTTCCGACCTAATCTGACTTTACATGGAGAAAGTAGAATTTCATATCCCATTCAAAATTGAGCAGATTTTACAGTTCCAAGATTTTAGGAGTGACAAGATTATATCATTATAGCATTTACACTGGATTGCACAATAATGAATTTGCATAGAATGAATTGTTATTGCTGGGATTTTATCATCATCATCAGCATAATCATTATTATTATATTAATTTTAGAGACAAGAATCCCTATACTAGGGACTATGCCATCCCCTTGAATTGCCCTAAAATTTGGGGATGCTCCCACATATTCCCATTTGCATCTTCCAATTCCCATTGTCTCCCGTTCCAAAATCTTGGTGGAACATTGAAAATCCTTTATCTCGAGAAGATATAGCTAATGCATGCAAATTTGTTTCCCGTGATTGAATGACATCTTCTTACTTTCTTCACTTATTCATTCCTAACACTGATTGAACCATAAAAATATCCATTAGATGAGCAAGTGGATTTTTTATTTTGAGTTGGTAAATTTCAAGGATTAAAAGTACCATTTTATTAGGTAGCTATATTCTCACTGTGACATGGGAAGTCCGTACTTGCTGTAATTATTCAACCATCATAGTCTAGCTGATTACAAATTCATTGATAGCAATCCCAGTGACCTACGGTACTGTCCAAATTGCTCTGCCTAAAAGGATCTAGGAAAGTCACTAAAGAGCAGTGAACAGTAAAAGTCCATTAACCTGCCTTTGCATACCCTGAAATAGTACATATCATGCAACTGAAATGGAAGGCCGTTGAAACTTCTTGTTTTATTCAATTTCTTGTCGATCCATTACCACGCGTTCTTTCCAGGTGGAAAGTTTAGACAAGTGACCTAGATTTTAAATTCCATGAAAAAATTTGGCCTAAAAACATTAGCCTTAAGGCCAAAGATTGATGTGCCAAGAACTATGCAAAATATTGCATGCATAGGAAGTGATGGGCTTGATTAATGGATACATATTTGCAGCCAGAAAAGCAAGGTGCATTTTCCAACCCACGTGAGGAGAAGGTGTGCAAAGGAGAAGGTGATCAATCGACTCTTTTTAAATTGAATCTTGAATCTAAACAGTACATTAAGTGCATTGAGTATGTATGCTACATTAAATCTAGACAGTACATTGGGTGAATTGAGTACGGATGCTAGCCCAACTCCCTCTAAACCTGGGTCTGATATGCACCTCAAGGCTCAGGTTTTCAGGTGCATATCAACCCTGGGATTAGATGGGCTTGGGTCAATAAAGACATATAGCCCTAGTACCTGCATGTTGGTTTCCACATATATTTGTATATACCTATTAGGAAGAGAGGACTCGTGCACATGGTGGGTTGATCCGCAGCAACGAAAATCAGCTTGGGCACTAAGCGTTTCCATCCTGAACTATGGTAGCTGGGATTCAAATATATGCGCATATGAGACTCAGGTCTAGATGGGTTTGGACCAATTGTTAATATCTTCCTCAAATTTGCATATGGGTGCCAACAAATGTGTATATATGCATTACAAAAAACGGAGGCATGTACACGATGGGTTGATCTTGAACAATTAATATTAGCTTGGGTACCAAGCGTTTTCGTTTCTGAATTGCAAGAGCAGGGATTCAGATATGGATCAATTGAAAATGAGATGGGTACTCACCGTTTCCACAGATCGCGTTGAGACGCTGGCACTTGTGACCGCCAAAGCCTGTCCATCTCGACGCTGTACGTTTGGAGTTGAGATAGATCATGCTTGAGATTTTGTGCGAGGTCGGGATTGCCGCTGTCGTCGTATGACCGTCCGCTTGCACCGGAAGAAGATGGCAGAGATGATGACGAATGTGATTCCAAGCGCTCCAACCTCTCCAATCCATCTCTGACCCTTAACAGTAAATGCCTTGCCTGCTGATACACCTCTGATAGCGTTCCCCCCGCCATGACCTTTCACGGAGAGATTGAGATATGTTCAAACAAACCAAAGCATAACACAGCGGTGAAGAACGATAGTATTAGCGTGTGGATCGTTTAAATGACGGATACAGGGACCTTGCTTTCCCTTGAAGTCTCCCCAACGCGAACACTTATTTTGTTCAGAGAAATTTGGACCGTGCGGACCGCTTTGTCTACCGAGGCCCCAATTTTGCCTCGATGGCGAAATGTTCATGAAAAAACATTTAAGAAATTTAATCAGAGTAGTGTTTAATTTCTTTTTGTTTACTGTGAAATGGATTTAGACGGCATGCCCAAAATGCTGAACCTGGATGGCCTAACCACAATTTCCAAAAATCTATTCTTGCACGGGGAGGGCAAAATGATGATTGAAGGTGCATAAATGTAAATATGAAAGAATATATATTTTATATAAACAACAACCTGTCAGATTTTGCGGATAAAAAAACATATTTAGCTGAAAGTAAAAAAACACATTATTTGGCTAATTTCTGTATTCATAATTTATTTATTTATTTATTTTTGTAAATGATGATGAAAAACATCTACTAAAATTAAATATGGTTTATTGGAACTTTAAAAATTTAAAACATTACTTAAAATTTTTGGAATTTTATTTTTATACTTTAAAATCTCTAAAGTTATTAAGAAAAAACGTTCCAAGAACATTATAGTTTTGTTGAATTAGAAAGTCAAAATATTGATAATCTTTGGATTTAATATGAATGTAAGTTGGACAACTTAAGAGAAACTGATTTTTATCTTCAACCATTTTACTATTAGAAAGGTGATAGATTCTTCCAACCCATTGTGTTTTGGGAATTGACTAATGCAACTCTTTCAACCCATGGTGTTGTGGGAATTCACCAACACTTAGTTTCAATGTGGAGCTCATGGAAGTTTCTTCTTATTTTAGCAAATGTTTAGTCTTCTTTACACTAGTCAAGACAAAGAGATATTTTTTATTTTTAACATTTGGGTTCATCAACTCCTTGTTATATCTTACTTTCATTTTTGCTTCCTTGTAATATCTTACTTTCATTTTTGCTTCTAACTCTTCATCGCCCTACAAGTAATCCTTAAACTATAATTTAATAATATTTTTATTATTATCCTTATTCTACAAAATGGTCTCCTTCTTTACCCCCCAATGGTCTAGACAAGACTAAGTATCATTATGTCATCCCTACTTGAGTTGAAGGTGGTTTTGACTAGAGTTCGAAGTAATTTTAGGAAACCTCATGTCTTCCATCTTGTTTAACCTCTTCTTATACATAAGATATCTAGTCATGGTCATGCTTCAATATGGCAAAGTCTTGTTTCGAAGTCTTGTTTCGATGAGGAAGATATGATAGGGTGTATTTTTTTTAATCTTGAGATTATAGATTATAAACTACTTTCCGATGTATTTTATCTTCCTCCACAACTCTCTCAAAACATTGTATCCGCATACCTCACGTCCATGTTATATAACAGGGATGATGAGAGTCTCAAAAAAAAAGAGTTTTTAATTATCTCATATTCAAATATTTGTTAACTTACAATTGTTTTCAAGCCTATAATAAATGCCCCATTTTCTATATATCCTTTTCTCAATACATAATGGGTGTGAAAGTTAGGATTCATGATCTTACTATTTTATCATTGTAATCACATAATTAGTGTGAAATTTGGTATTCATGAGTCTTTATGATAGTTTTTAATAATTCATTTATTATGTAAGTTTAGTTTATTAATAATGTTTAATGTTAGATATCATTTTTTTGGGATTCAACTGCGTTAAGTAAGTCATTCATCTATGACCATTTCCACGAGAGGTAGTCGTAACTGACTAATTTCTCATGATTTTGGATAGTCCACTTAGCACTCATTGCATCGGGTGATGCTCACAGGGGTGAAGAAGTGGGATTGAAACTAGTGAAATAAATCACATAGCATCAACATCACTTCCGGGGCTTGCACCCAGTAACCAGGACTTCCTGGGAGGTCACCCATCCCAGATCACCTCTGGCTCAAGTGCACTTAACTGTGGAGTTTTCCCCACAATCAAGCCCACTTAGCTTGCTACCCCATTTGCAAAACCTTAGCAAGTATTATGCCTCGTGAACCATTCAAGTAGAGTTCCCTTCACTCTTTTGAATTAAGTATTAGGGGTTTTCACAGTGCATTATATTAGATAGCATTTTTCCTTTTTGGGGATTCAACTGAGTTAAATAAGTCATTCATCGATGACCATTTCCATGAGAGGTAGTCGTAATTGACTAATTTCTCATGATTTTGGATAGTCAACTTAGCACTCATTGCATCGGGCGATGCTCACAAGGGTGAAGAAGTGGGATTGAAACTAGTGAAATAAATCACATAGCATCAACCATCACTTCCGGGGCTTGCACCCGGTAACCAGGACTTCTCAGGAGATCACCCATCCTAGATCGCCTCTGGCTCAAGCACGCTTAACTGTGGAGTTTTCCTCACAATCATGCCCACTTAGCTTGTTACCCCATTTGCAAAACCTTAGCAAGTATTGTGCAAAATGAACCATTCAAGTAGAGTTCCCTTCACTCTTTTGAATTAAGTATTGGGGGTTTTCGCAGTGCATTATATTAGATATCATTTTTTTTGGGATTCAACTGCATTAAGGAATCTTTGATGATATTTAATTAAGGCATAGTCTAACATATAGACAAAATGGACTTTTCACGACATTTTTTTTAGTTAATTTTAACCAAAACCCAGTAGAGATTTTTAAAAAATTGAGTTTAAGTTGTTTAATTTGTAGAATCCGAGTGCTCCAGGGATTTTTCAAGGTGTTGAATCCATTTATGCATTCAAATTTAAATGTATTTTAAACAATAAAAATCACATTCTAACTTGAAATTTTATGGCCAAATTCCGATGAAAAAAGTTATTATATCTATAAGTTAGACTATGTCTTTAATTAATATATAAATATGTTGTGTAAATAAATGCTTCCATAAGAAGTTAGATATAAATGAAATTTATGGTTTATGGTTGTTAGAGATGCATTAGAAAAGGTTTTAATTCAAAATTTGTTTGTTTAAGACTAGGGATGTAGTTTTAGTTCTTGTGTCAAGGTGCAAAATAGCACAACAACATCAATGTAGGATGTACGTTATAGTGGTCAACCTTCGACATGGTTCAAAGGACAAATTGTGTTATGTTAAGGGCATGCTAATATTTGTTGATGCATAGTCTCCACATTTATTATCACCTAAACTTAAACTCTTTAGTGCAAAACTTTCACTAAGTCCTTAGCTCAAGTGTAACTTGGAAGAGTTGTCATTGTCACCCAAACAACTACTTCCCTCACTTTAGGTTAGGGAATCCAACAAAAAGTGGGGTTTTGTAATAGCAACTAGGTTCTCAAAGGTGAGAAATCTAAGATGACCTAGGCTACTACTTCAATCAACTATATATGATTTCTAGTCATTAATCAAGTTAATTCTCAATGGCAAAGTTCATATCTAATTCTTGGTATTTTATTAAGGTAGAACTAGGGTTTGTATGGTATTTCTTATGTGTATCTAACCCCTTAAATTCAATATCTAAAATGTAGTAACCATTGTTATAAACTTGTAGAAAAAATGAATTATTTTAAATTAGAAGTCAAGTATATTCATAGTATATTACAATAAATTATTTTAACCTTGAATTAGATGTAAAATTGAGTGAATCTAAGGCTAAAACACTTGTAATCTGAAGAAGAAGAAAAAATCAATCACTTACTAAATCTAAAAAGTGTAATCACTAAACATGTAAGATTCTCTAATTTACACTATTTAAGTATGGATTTTGGACAAGGAGGCAAATTTTTGGTAGTCTACCATGCAACCTAGGGTTTTTAGGGCTGAATTTTATGTGTAAACAGATGGAAAATTTCAAATCTACATAAAACTAAAAAGAAATAAATGAAATGTAAATTTGTTTGGTTAGAAGATGTGACTAGTGTCTATCTACCAATTATGGCATATAGAATCAACTAAGCCTCGTCATGGGAGCTTAAGGTATATCAAAAGATGGATAGGACTACGATGTTCAAATCATAGCAATCTTCTAGTGAATTGATTGACCGTAAATAACAAAGAAAAATCTTGAAGTAAAGATCTTCACGAACCTTGAGAGGGTATCTATTATGCAAGAGATAAGAGGGCATAAAACAATGCATTGAAAAATATAATTACGTTCAACTACTCTGATAACAAATACCACAAGCTTTAGAGAAAGAGTTTACCCAAAAATTAACTTGAGATCATGCATTTGAAACTTCATCCATTAGTCAAACATTCACACAAGGGAGTATTCCACTTGAGCACTCTAATTAACCATCCATAATATTATAATAACATCCAAAGAGTGTATTCTTCAAAAGCTTCTAGCAAAGTTTACAATGAGACGAACTTCTCTTATATAGAGAAGAATATCAAAATATCATCAATGGAATAATAATAAAACCCACATCTAACCTTAAAATTCGTAAAGAAATATTATTTCTTTAACTAGAGAGATATAGTCAACAATACGATAAAATAGTGGATCTACTCCGTAAGTAACTAATATTCAATAAATATAGCATATCCATGAGGAAATCATGTGGATAAAGAACTCCTAACACATGTGGCACGTTACTCCATTAAGTCGACCTCCTCAAGCATGTGAGAGTTGCATGTGTGGCCTACCCAAGCAAAGAGTGGGACTCAACATCCTCATCAAATAAGGATGATCTCTCCAAGAAGTGAAACAACCATGTTAGCAAGTGATCTTACTGGCATATCTGACATGTGTGGCACTAGCATGGTATATGAATCATCTCCAAATGCTCCAATGGTTCAAATATGAGGTCTCCAAGGTGCAACTAATTCCTCAAACCATGCCAATGATCATCTCTGAGGAAGGAGGGGCCGAATCAAGCTCATCATCCAAAAAATATGCCAAATACCTCATCAAAAGTGTAGACAACTCCTTAATAAAGGTAACATGTGCCTCCAAATATGCGCTAAGTAGTGATGATTACCAAGTGGCATTTTCTAATAGCTTAATAAGTCTTCTAATTTGTATCCCCTTCCTAACTTGACCATTGTGTGGACATCATTAACCTTAGTTACACATGAAAACCCTTAAGACAAGATACATTTCCTAAGACTGCAAGTTAGGTGTAGATGATGTGATGAATTGGGTATTAAGGAATGGGTGTTTTCATGAGTTGACCCTCATATTTAGGATGAATAAATAAGAGGTATTTCTCTTAGCTTTTAAGAGCCATGGGTTATCATTATTAGCATCATGATGATCTAGGTAATAGATTAGGACATGATATTCAAATAATTTGGGTGTTCATAAACTTAGAAACACATTACAATATGTAGGGAGCTATGCTAGATTGATTGCCATGTCTAAGACTAAGTATTAAATTCAACTAGTAGAGTTAAAGGTATAGAATTCTAACTTTAAAATACTGAGATAAGACAACATGAAACAAAACTTTTGAAAAACAATCTAATCTAATCACACTTCTTGGAAAATAACACACACATACTTGAAATCCATTGGATCAGTGGGTATGCACTAAGGTCCCAAATCACATGTCAAATCATAGTCTTCTAGACAATCATGTTATGTGGTTTTGCAAGTTTTCACAATGAAATTAATGCTTGTAAATGACAGGAATTGGAAATAATGCTCAAGAAGTTCAGTTTGGTGGATTGATGATGTACTAGGCCCTTTTTTACTAGTAAGAGTAGGCAAACACTCATTAGTATTTTATTAAATCTAATGAACTCAACCTAACACTAGTTGAGAAGTCAAGAATGCACTAGGGTCTTTTCCACTCATGAGAGAGAAAGTGGATGGTCACTCCTAGTCTTCTACTCAATTTATCAATTTGTGTATGCTTAAGTCATTGACTAATATAAGAAAGTGAGGACCTATGATGCTTTTTTGTGCAACACTAAGTGAGAAGCCAAGAGTGTGTTAGGGCCTTTTCCACAAATAAAGGTAGTGGATAGACACTCTTGGTCCTCTGCTTAACTTATCAATCAACTTTTCTTCATAATCAACAATTATTCTACAATATCTTTGTTCATGAACAACACTTTAAACAATGAAATATGTACAACAAGATATAGTAAAATATGGACAGCAAATTCATTTATAAACTATAAGAACAATAGCATAAGATGACATGTATAAACAAAATAACTAAAAGTACATGGAAATTGAAAGTTATGAAGTATAAATATGAAAGAAAAACATATAAACAAGATATATTAGCATATACAAGATGAACAACAAATGGAATGAGTGCACAGGAAAAAGTTGAGGGGGGCCTCCACTCCTTTGCATGCATACTAGAGACTGCCAACATTGGAAAATCAAGAAGGTCGCATGTATTAATTGAAATGAAGCTTCAAAGCTAGAGTCTTTGAACACTAAGCTCACCAAAATAAATTTGAATTGTTTATAAATACAAAGTTTACTTAGCAAGCCCCATTTGCTTACTTTTAGACAAAAAAATGAAACTAAATTTGTAAAAGTCCTCTTTGTTGGTAACCATAAGTTATTATGAGATTGTATTTGGATCAAATCAACCTCATCCCATGCTTAGATCATGGAATAAATCAAGGAAAATCAGATTTGGGTGAATTTAGTGAATCATCCTACATTTTTGCATCAAAACTACCCACATTGACCATGCACTGACCAAGCATTTTGGGGCCGATTTCGGACGAGTGAATAGATATTCATCCATCTCGGGATGTCGAGTGACAAAACCCATGTCACAGATTTTTTCCATGTGATATGCACATATGGAAACAAATGATCAATTACAAGATTATTGTTTTGTAAATTCGTTTTTACAATGCCATTATTTCATAAATTTAAAAAATTAAAAATAACTTAACAAAATACCTTAGGAATCATTTTATTAAGCAAAATATGATCGAAAATTGTCAAAAGTGAGACAAAATGGTTTTCCTAACGCTAAATCGTGGTAGTAAATCATAGCAAAAATGGACCAAAATTTAGCACTGGCAATTAGTTTCCACATGTGTGCCTTTAGAGGGAGTGTTCAACAGCGAGTTACCATTCCTTAAGACCTTTTTTTTCCTTTCTTTCTTTTAATATTTGCTTAGTCCCTTGTCCACAAGGTCTTGGATATATAGTGATCAGGTCCTTTGTTAAGGCAGTCCTTGATGTGAAGTCACATGTTCAGTTCCCCACCCTGATCGGGGTGCTATATTGGACATGATGAAGATGTAGTCCTACCATGCTTACAAAAAAAAAATATTTGGTTAGTCCCTTGTTTCCCTTTTTTTATTTATTTATTTGAGGGTGGAACTTAGCAATTAAGGAATTTTTGCAAGGTGCTACAACTCATGCATATAATAATATGAATATAGTTGTTTCTTTCTAGAGAAATTTTAGCTCTTTCATTTGATTTGGGCCTTGCCACATGACATACAATAAGTCAATTATAAAAAAGTGGAAATGATGAAAATGCATGAAAATGGTGATAAATTGACAGGTTGTGAACATGGCCATGGAAATTAAGGGAATGCTATGAAACACCTACCTAGGTCATCAGTGGTACAATTAAACTTGTAAGGTGACACTACTTATCTAGAGGTAAATTATGAACGAACCATGCAATAACTTAGCAAGATATAATAGCTTAGAGTGTTATGAGCCATTATAGAATACACTAATGATCATCAAGGGTCATGATGCTCATCAATGAAGCAACAACATCATGTGTGAGAGGAAGAGCATAAGTTATAACATTTTTGGTTCAATCTGCATTAAACGCTTGACCCCATAGGGGTTAGCTAAGTAAATGTTGTAAATGTATTTGGAAAACATCCATGGAATTCATCTTGGAATTGTTATTTGTGATCATAATCATATGTGCATTGATACTCCAATCCTCCCACAAATCATGGGGTAACATGAACCAATCACGCAAGAATAAATTTTGACTGCACTAATATGTGTCATGTGAGATTGGCTTGTTATCTTTATTACAAACACATAGCTAAACAACATGTCATGTTAATGTAGATAAACAACAACATCAACTTGTGTGAAATACCAACAAACTATCTCTCCTTTTTGTAACTTTATCTTCCCATTTTTTTGGAATATGTGTCTAATATTAATAAGCATGATAGAAAGTGTCTTGTATTTCCTCAGTTATAATAAAAATACCTTGGCACCAAAATGTAAAGGGGTTGGTAATTGGTTGATTCATTGTTAGCTTCATGTTGATTGTATTCTCATTGTACAATCTTATTTAGTTGATGAGAATTTGTAGTCAAGGTGTTTCCCAATAATGTTTCTCCAATTTTTATTGTGAATGTCAAGGCCATACCCTAATCTATCTAATTATATGCCCTTAGAAGTTAATTAATGAACAATGGTCATCCCCTTTGAATAAGGCCCACTAGATAGTTGGAGTGTGGTTAATTAATGCAAAGGGTAATCTTTATGGAATAAGGTTTGTTATGTTGTTAGTACTCATTTATGAGTGTGGCCTAGCCAGTAATAGTGGGGCTACTAGTAATTAGTTTTTGGGTAGCTATAAACCCGTTATAGAAGTAGAAAGATTATTTTTTCAAGCAAAATTACATCTCTTTACTTTCTCAGTAAGAAAAACAAAGCATACATAGATATGTGCTTAAAGCACTCAAAATTACTCATTTGGGGATATTTGAGGTTTAAAGTGGGCCTTGCAAGCAAAAGAATAGTCAAGATAATAAAATAAGAGCTATGATTTTTCAGGAGAAAACTACCTTTTTAAATCATATTTTTGACTTATCTTTGTAGCGCCTCCTCCCACATTTACCCACTTTTACAAGCTCTCCAGGGTAAACATGAGTTGAGTGTCACTATGATATGACTTGACCTCCAAGTTCCAGTTATGGAAGTGGGGCCTACAAACTGGAAGTAAATTGACATCCCTCGGAGATTACAAATCACTCAAGAGCCTACCAACCACCCCAGGTGATCAATCCCTGAGCTCGAACTCCTTTTCACTAGCTTAACTCCACAACCACACCCATAACATAACAATCATCCAGTTGGCAGGCTATAACCACACCCACAAGCCTGTCTCCATGCAGTTATGACCTAAAAATCCCAATTTTGTGCATGCAGTCGCGAGATCTATGCCACTTTTTTAGGCTAGCCTCCAAAACACTGCCTGTAACTTTCCATAATCATGATAATGATGATAACAATGCTAAAGAATCAAAGCTTGAGCAAGATCTTGACCAAACATGCCTAATGCAAGATAGGCATTTCGTCAAACAGATAGTAAACATAGAAGCTACAGGTCATGAATGCATATGTGATCATAAACTTCTGAACTACAACAAAGAATTTTCAAGAAGTTCCAATGCCCTCTCATGATAGTTGCAACAACACTTGTTAGCCCATGAATACATCAATCATTCAATCACGTCAAATCACGAACAACATCCATAGTAAGAGAACATCATCTAACCAAGCATATAACCAACATATAACCAGAATAAAATCCATGACAAATCAACCATAAGATCAAAATAATAACCAGTACAAGTGTTCATCAATCATAATAAGAGAATAACTCATATTAACATATTTAAATGCCAACCAAGTTAGGGACTTCCATGTACCAACCAACCATAGATTGGGTTGAACCAAATCTCTCTTTCAACCAATCACCCCTGTGCCATATTACAAGCAAGAATGTGGGATCATATGGGTTAAACCAAAATAGAACCAAATAGGGATTCCAGAAGCCAAACCAACTTAACCCTTTACCACAGTGATTTCACTTAACTGGTCGAGAAATCACTAACATAAAAACAAGCATGGATGCCTCTGACTTCCTTCCCAGCTCCAGAGGAATTTTCCTATCTCCACCCATCCATCAAAAGTTCCAAGAGAAAGCCATCTCCACCCTTGACCCTTGGGAATTTTCCCAAGACCACCTCAATCAAGATCCAAGTCCACTGGCCATCCAAAGCTAAGTCAAAATAGAGAACCCACTACATCATGGCCATCTAGGAAATGGCGAGGCAAGGCTGAAACCACTGCCACTCCAGGCAAATCTCCATGCCAATGACAACAAAATAACTAAGGAATCACATGCATCTACCATGCATCCAAAAACCAGCAAGGAAATCACACATGCAACTTGCTATTTGTAATGTATCCATGTTATCGTTGTTGATCCAACCTTCTCTTCCACTATCCTCCAATTCCTTGCTTATTCTTTGCTTGCTTTCTCCAAGTCCAAGTTAATGCTAAAATGTTCCAAGAATGCTCTAAGTGTGCAAGAGTAAGTGTATGGAAAAAGAGAGCCAAAAGCTAAACTGACAAAAGCTATGAATTGATTCTCTAATGCCTTGTTATTATTGATGTCTCATTTTTCTTTCATCTTCCTTCATTTTCCTCTAATTTCCTTTGCATGCAAATTTGTGTCTCTTCACCTTCCTTTTCTCTTATTTTCCTTTATTTCTTATAATTAAATGTCATTTATTGCCTATTTTTTTTTTCCAATGCCTTTGCCAATTTATATAGACATTATTAAACCACAAGTGATGCTCACTATAATGTGTGTCCATCATTCAACTTGGAATACATGTCCTATGACCTTGGATTTATTTTATTTACATGGAAAGTCAACCAAGGGTTGTTATAACATCTTTATAAGTTTATTCAAATTTCAATAGTAGGAACTTGTTGGATGGAGAATCAAAATTTTGCATCTAACCAATTCTTACACGTGAAATTTGAGTAAACTTATGAGATAAGTCGAAAATACGATTAAAAAATATAGTTTTCTTTTTTCCCCATTATGCATCCAACAAGTTCCTACTCTTAAAATTTGAGTAAACCTATAAGGAGATAAGTCAAAAATACAATTGAATAAAAGTAATTTTCTTCCCTTCCCTCCAAAAATATTTACCCTTATCGGTGACATCATCATCTTGAATATTATTGGTTCTTTTAAAGTTGATTTTAAAAGTACATTTTTTATCTCAAAATTCCCATAATGCTTAAAATGGTCTTTCCAAAAACATCAATTATTCCTTGAAAGTTTACCCATTGTTAATGCATTCATATAGTCATTTAAAAAAACAACCAATATAGGCTTTACATTGAAACTCTCGAAATAAGGCAGCAAGTCTTCAACATCTTCTTCCTTATCCTTTGTCACTTTTCTAAATTTGTTCTCCTTCAATTAGAAATCTAATCATAAGTAGATATGTATATGGAAATAAGGAGTGTATTAGTCTCTATTGACCTAAATGTTAGTCCAAATTATTAAAAGAAGCCTACAAAGAATTGAAAATCTCAAAACAAAATATTGTCTCATTACTTTGCCTAATTATTATTTATGAGAAGTAATACAATGGTAGGCAAAGGGTCTCATTAAGAGGTGTTTCAACTTTGTTTGGAGCCATATATGAGCCATATCTCTTCAAACAAGAATGGCTTAGCTAAGTTTTTTGGATACATCAATGGAAGTTATTCATATGTTTTTTTGATAAAGTTTTTTATGTTAACCTTGTAAGAACACTCCATTTAGCATGATGGTTGGTTAAAAATACGAGTCTTGGTTTCAAATGCATTTGGCGCAACGTGAAAATAGACCTGAGGTAGTGATAACTTATGGATTATTTTTCAGAGTCACATTATAGTAATGATGGCATTGAGTTCTACAATTTAGTATTGCATGTCATATAGCATGTTGTATAAGTTATATTGGAATTGTGGCATTGGTTAAAGTTTTGAACTATGTAATATATGCACTTAGGTATAAGGTTGGCAACATGTTATGGCACAAGTCTTAAAGTATAATATTGTATTATTTATTATGGCATCGAGGTATTACATGTAATTTTAATGTTATGACACCTATAGTAAGGCTTGTAGCCATATGTTACACGCTGATACGAGAGGTTGATAATACAAAATGATATGTTTTGAGTTCATCGCATGACCTATAGTTGAAGGTTGGTATATGCAGCGTGTAGTTAATTTTCATTCAACATTAATGGAAATGTGTTGGAGTTTATAAAATGCATTTAATATTGGTAGGTTTTCATGAACAACAAATTTTATGTTAAGAGAGTTAGTGAGGTTTTCCATTAGGCACTGTAGGTTTTAACCCTATACAAAAATTACCTGCATACGAATTCTAAAACACAAAAAATAAAAAATGCAGGAGCATAATACATAAAACACGTATACACAAAGATTTTCCCTTGGATCCCAAAATCGGGACTACCAGCTTGATTTTTCATAATGTTCCTTTCAATGTTACAATACATATTTATACATGTCGAAGCATCCAATATCATGGATCAAAAACCATCACATCCAATACCATGGACCAAAAACCATCGCGTCCAAAACCATGTGCGAAAACCATGCACAAAACCATAAGTAGGTCCGCCCAACCTAATATAGGGTCCAAAAAAAATTTCTGAGGGCGCTACCCCGGACCTAGTAGAGGGGGGCTACCCGCCTCCCTCAAACCCCTTGGACAGGGGGGGATTTCGCCCCCCTTATGCCCCCCCTCCCCGACACGATTACCACAATGAAGGGGGGTCTCCGCCCCGCAATCTAACCCCCCGGTTAATTACGTAGGCTAGTCGTGGAAAGAATATAACACAACCCAACATTCTCCTGCTTGTTGTTTTCTTTCCACAGGGGGCCACAGGAGAGCTTAGTCATTTATCCATCCCTACAATGCCCATTGTTTCTCTACACCAAGAGAAATTCTCAGAGCTCACAAATTTTGTCAATGCATCTGCAGTATTATTCAAAGTGTCCACCTTTACCAGCAACACCTTTTTGTCTTCTAT